>SZWC01003762.1:31039-44686 GCA_023375785.1 Penium margaritaceum
ACTTACATGCACTTACACGCACTTACACGCACTTACACACACTTACACGTACTTACACGTACTTATACGCATTTACACGCTCTCACACACTCTTACACGACCTTACACGCACTGATACATACATATATGCACTTACACACACTTACATGCACTTACACGCACTTACACACATTTACACGCACTTACACAAACTTACACGCACTTATACACACTTACATGTACTTAAAGGCACTTACACACACTGATACACACTTATACGCACTTATATGCATTTACACGCACTTATACATACTTACACGTACTCACACACACTCACACGCACTTATATGCACTTATATGCACTTACACACACTTACACACACTTATACACACTAAAAGGCACTTACACACACTTACACGCACTGACACGTACTTACACGTACTTACACACACTTACACGCACTTACACGCACTTATACATACTTACACACACTTACACGCACTTACATGCACTTATACACACTTACATGCACTTACACACACTTACACGCACTGACACGTACTTACACGTACTTACACACACTTACACGCACTGACACGTACTTACACGTACTTACACACACTTACACGCACTGACACGTACTTACACGTACTTACACACACTTACACGCACTGACACGTACTTACACGTACTTACACACACTTACACGCACTGACACGTACTTACACGTACTTACACACACTTACACGCACTGACACGTACTTACACGTACTTACACACACTTACACGCACTGACACGTACTTACACGTACTTACACACACTTACACGCACTGACACGTACTTACACGTACTTACACACACTTACACGCACTGACACGTACTTACACGTACTTACACACACTTACACGCACTGACACGTACTTACACGTACTTACACACACTTACACGCACTGACACGTACTTACACGTACTTACACACACTTACACGCACTGACACGTACTTACACGTACTTACACACACTTACACGCACTGACACGTACTTACACGTACTTACACACACTTACACGCACTGACACGTACTTACACGTACTTACACACACTTACACGCACTGACACGTACTTACACGTACTTACACACACTTACACGCACTGACACGTACTTACACGTACTTACACACACTTACACGCACTGACACGTACTTACACGTACTTACACACACTTACACGCACTGACACGTACTTACACGTACTTACACACACTTACACGCACTGACACGTACTTACACGTACTTACACACACTTACACGCACTGACACGTACTTACACGTACTTACACACACTTACACGCACTGACACGTACTTACACGTACTTACACACACTTACACGCACTGACACGTACTTACACGTACTTACACACACTTACACGCACTGACACGTACTTACACGTACTTACACACACTTACACGCACTGACACGTACTTACACGTACTTACACACACTTACACGCACTGACACGTACTTACACGTACTTACACACACTTACACGCACTGACACGTACTTACACGTACTTACACACACTTACACGCACTGACACGTACTTACACGTACTTACACACACTTACACGCACTGACACGTACTTACACGTACTTACACACACTTACACGCACTGACACGTACTTACACGTACTTACACACACTTACACGCACTTATACGCACTTACACACACTTATACGCACTAACACATAGGCATGAAAATCCGGATATATCTGTCCCTTTTTGGAGGTATCCGCTATATGGATATTTTCACCAGTTAGGTATCCGCTATCTGCATAGTTGCCTCAAATATCCGGATACTTACGGATACTTGCGGATACTTGCACTATCCGGATAGTTCAACGGATAGAAGTACGGATACAGCCCGATACTTGTACGGATACCAGTGGATACCTCTGGATACTCACGGGCACCTTCAGAAAAAGCCACATATCTCCAGCTGATATCCACATCCAGATGTATACGGATGTATCCGGATATCCTTCTAAGTTGTTTCCCAGGTACTATCTGCTATCCGGATACTGGAAGGATAGTGCGGATACCCCGGATAGCGGATATTGTTTTCTAATGCCTACTTACACGCACTTACACGAATGTATACGCACTTCAACCACACTTACACGCACTCACACGCACCTACACGCACTTATATGCACTTACACACACTTATACGCACTTGCATACACTTACACGCACTAACATGCACTTACATGTACTTACACGTACTTACACGCACTTACACATACTTACACACACTTACATGCACCTTCATGCACCTACACGTACTTATACATACTAAGACGCACTTACACACACTTACATGCACTTACACATACTTACACGTACTATCACGTACTTACACGTACTTGCACACACTTATACGCACTTACATGCACTTACACACACTTATACGCACTTACACGCACTTACACACAATTATACGCACTTACACACACTTACACGCACCTACACGAACTTACACAAAATCACTTTTACGCACTCACACACACTTACACGCATTTACACGCACTTATACGCACTTATACGCACTTACACGCACGAATACGCACTTACAGGCACTTATACGTACTTACACAAACTTACATTCACTTACACAAACTAACACGTACTTACACGCACTTACACGCACATACACGAACTTACATTCATTTACATGAACTTACACGTACTTACATGTACTTTCACATACTTACACGCACTTACATGTACTTATACATACTTACACGCACTTACACATACTTACACACACTTACACGCACTTACACGCACTTACACGTACTTACACGGACTTACACACACTTACACAAACTTACAGGCACTTACACACACGTATACGCACATACACACACTTACATGCACTTACACGCACTTACACACACTTACACGCTCTTACACGCTCTGATACGACCTTACACGTACTTACACATAATTACATGCACTTACACGTACTTACATGCACTTACACACACTTACACGCACTTACACGCACTTACACGTACTTACACGCACTTACACGTACTTACACGCACTTACACGTACTTACACGCACTTACACGTACTTACACGCACTTACACGTACTTACACGCACTTACACGTACTTACACGCACTTACACGTACTTACACGCACTTACACGTACTTACACGCACTTACACGTACTTACACGCACTTACACGTACTTACACGCACTTACACGTACTTACACGCACTTACACGTACTTACACGCACTTACACGTACTTACACGCACTTACACGTACTTACACGCACTTACACGTACTTACACGCACTTACACGTACTTACACGCACTTACACGTACTTACACGCACTTACACGTACTTACACGCACTTACACGTACTTACACGCACTTACACGTACTTACACGCACTTACACGTACTTACACGCACTTACACGTACTTACACGCACTTACACGTACTTACACGCACTTACACGTACTTACACGCACTTACACGTACTTACACGCACTTACACGTACTTACACGCACTTACACGTACTTACACGCACTTACACGTACTTACACGCACTTACACGTACTTACACGCACTTACACGTACTTACACGCACTTACACGTACTTACACGCACTTACACGTACTTACACGCACTTACACGTACTTACACGCACTTACACGTACTTACACGCACTTACACGTACTTACACGCACTTACACGTACTTACACGCACTTACACGTACTTACACGCACTTACACGTACTTACACGCACTTACACGTACTTACACGCACTTACACGTACTTACACGCACTTACACGTACTTACACGCACTTACACGTACTTACACGCACTTACACGTACTTACACGCACTTACACGTACTTACACGCACTTACACGTACTTACACGCACTTACACGTACTTACACGCACTTACACGTACTTACACGCACTTACACGTACTTACACGCACTTACACGTACTTACACGCACTTACACGTACTTACACGCACTTACACGTACTTACACGCACTTACACGTACTTACACGCACTTACACGTACTTACACGCACTTACACGTACTTACACGCACTTACACGTACTTACACGCACTTACACGTACTTACACGCACTTACACGTACTTACACGCACTTACACGTACTTACACGCACTTACACGTACTTACACGCACTTACACGTACTTACACGCACTTACACGCACTTACCCGCACATACACGAACTTACATTCATTTACATGAACTTACACGTACTTACATGTACTTTCACATACTTAGACGCACTTACACGTACTTATACATACTTACACGCACTTACACATACTTACACACACTTACACGCACCTTCATGCACCTACACGTACTTATACATACTAAGACGCACTTACACACACTTACATGCACTTACACGCACTTACACACATTTACACGCACTTACACAAACTTACACGCACTTATACACACTTACATGTACTTAAAGGCACTTACACACACTGATACACACTTATACGCACTTGTACACATTTACACGCACTTATACATACTTACACGTACTCACACACACTCACACGCACTTATATGCACTTATATGCACTTACACACACTTACACGCACTTATACACACTGAAAGGCACTTACACACACTTACACGTACTGACACGTACTTACACGTACTTACACACACTTACACGCACTTACACGCACTTCTACATACTTACACACACTTACACGCACTTACATGCACTTATACACACTTACATGCACTTACACACACTTACACATACTTGCACGCACTTATACACTTTTACACACACTTACACACACTAACACACACTTACACCCACTTACACACACTTACACGCACTTACATGCACTTATACACACTTACATGCACTTACACACACTTACACATACTTGCACGCACTTATACACTTTTACACACACTTACACACACTAACACACACTTACACCCACTTACACACACTTACACGCACTTATACGCACTTATACACACTTATACGCACTAACACATAGGCATGAAAATCCGGATATATCTGTCCCTTTTTGGAGGTATCCGCTATATGGATATTTTCACCAGTTAGGTATCCGCTATCTGGATAGTTGCCTCAAATATCCGGATACTTACGGATACTTGCGGATACTTGCACTATCCGGATAGTTCAACGGATAGAAGTACGGATACAGCCCGATACTTGTACGGATACCAGCGGATACCTCCGGATACTCACGGGCACCTTCAGAAAAAGCCACATATCTCCAGCTGATATCCACATCCAGATGTATACGGATGTATCCGGATATCCTTCTAAGTTGTTTCCCAGGTACTATCTGCTATCTGGATACTGGAAGGATAGTGCGGATACCCCGGATAGCGGATATTGTTTTCTAATGCCTACTTATACGCACTTACACGAATGTATACGCACTTCAACCACACTTACACGCACTCACACGCACTTACACGCACTTATATGCACTTACACACACTTATATTCACTTGCATACACTTACACGCACTAACATGCACTTACATGTACTTACACGTACTTACACGCACTTACACATACTTACACACACTTACACGCACCTTCATGCACCTACACGTACTTATACATACTAAGACGCACTTACACACACTTACATGCACTTACACATACTTACACGTACTATCACGTACTTACACGTACTTGCACGCACTTAAACGCACTTACATGCACTTACACACACTTATACGCACCTACACGCACTTACACACAATTATACGCACTTACACACACTTACACGCACCTACACGAACTTACACAAAATCACTTATACGCATTCACACACACTTACACGCACTTACACGCTCTTGTACGCACTTATACGCACTTACACGCACGAATACGCACTTACAGGCACTTATACGTACTTACACAAACTTACATTCACTTACACAAACTAACACGTACTTACACGCACTTACACGTATTTACACACACTTACACACACTTACACGCACTTACACGCACTTACACGCACTTACACGTACTTACACGCACTTACACGTACTTATACATACTTACACGCACTTACACATACTTACACACACTTACACGCACTTACACGCACTTACACGTACTTACACGCACTTACACGCACTTACACAAACTTACAGGCACTTACACACACGTATACGCACATACACACACTTACATGCACTTACACGCACTTACACACACTTACACGCTCTTACACGCTCTGGTACAACCTTACACGTACTTACACATAATTACATGCACTTACACGTACTTACATGCACTTACACACACTTACACACATTTACACATACTTACACAAACGTACATGCAATTACACGTACTGACATGCACTTACACACACTTACACGCACTTATACAAACTTCCACATACTTACACATACTGGATGCTGGGAGGCAGCGCGACGAGGAAGGAGGAAGCAATGGTGGCACTTGTTTCGCGGATGGGAATAAAGTAGTGGTGGTAGTGGGTGTGAATGCATAGGGGCCGCGGCGCGGCGGGGAAGGGTGTAGCGGACTATATAATGGGCTTAGTTCCATCAGTTTGGAATGTGTGATTCGGACTTGGGATTCAGGCTTTTGGACTTGTGTTCAGTTGACATGAGTTAATCAAGCTTATTGCCTCACAACCTTGCCTCACTCTCTCCTTCATCTCAGCACTCTGTCACCATGGAATCCGCAAGTGAATATGAGGACTCCGAAGATGACAAGAGGTGTTCCACGGGACCACTCACAAGACTGGCCTGATACAAGTGAAGAGCGCGGAAGAGTGCCCAAGTGACCGCGGAAGTGAATGGGTGGCCCTTGGACAACTCTCAAGAGAGCGGAAGGAAGCGTTTTGGGCCTCCGCCGCATGATTTCTGTGTCTATGTCTTGGTTCCGTGGATTTGCCATGTTCTATGCTTTAGTGGAGTGATGGAATCCGCAATAAGGGTGTTGCCAAAGTGACTAGGGGATGAGACTGCGGAATGGGCCTGTTTTATGGGTGTAGAGGGTGCCAAATCCGCAGAAAGGGGACTGCAAAAGTGGGCCATGTGTGTATCCGCGGAATTGCCATGTTAGAGACACCAGGGGGAAGCCAAATTCGCGGAAGAGGGGCTGCCAAAGTGGGCCATGTGTGTACCCGCGGAATTGCCATGTCAGGGACATTATGGGGAAGCCAAATCCGTGGAATAGGGGTGTTCCATGAGGGGGTGGTGGAGTTCCGCGGAACTGCCATGTCAGAGGGGTGAGGTGATGGGAGGAAAGACATGTGTGAGTGATCAAAGGTGCCAATGTGTCAGGGGGAATGTGGAATGAAGTCTTATGGGGTGCGAAAAGAGGAGATTTGCGGAGGACAACATGGAAGGCGTGGAAGTGAAGTGACATCGCGGAACTACGACGAGCGCGGCAAAAAAAGGGGTAACACACCGGTTTTTTACCTTGTTTATACCTGCAAGGTCATGCATATTAGATGTGCGCTGTGATTGGACACTCTGACCGTGGCTGACTCGTGTTACGATTCGTAGAAGTTAAAGTCACTTGGTAAACTTTGTGGTCATGGTCAGTGGCACATGACAAATTTTTCAAGGCATTGCGCACAATAGCCATACCGAGACACCAGTATTCTACCTTGTTTATACCTGCAAGATCATGCCTAGTACATCTGCACTGTGATTGGACACTCTGACCGTCGCCGACTCGTGTTATGATTCATACTTGGTAAACTTTGTGTTCATTGTCAGTGGTGTCAGAATAATCTTCAAGAACCACACGGCGCATCTGGACTCTCCCTCCTACCCCTTCTTGTTTCCGCATTGCCCCTGCCACCTCCGAAGCTGGAACTGCAAATTACTCGTCTGCCCACGTCTCGCACGAGCTCATCTCCGGCCATCGACCAAATGGCTTGGGCGGTAAAGCCGACCAAGCCTCTTCCGAAGCAGCAGCCGGCCACCAAACCAGCCCACGTGCTCCACCAACAGACGTCGCGCGCTGACCATCCGCCGAACGGTCAACCCACAACCAACCATCTCCAACGAAGAGCGCGCCTCGGTCCCAGCTACGCGACAGGTCCCTCTGTCGTGCGTCGGACCTCCCCAGCTCGGAAGTCCCATGGACCGCAGCCCTTCCACAAGAAGGTCTGCACAACTAAGAACGTGCAGAGTCACAATGCGACTCTGTATACAACAAAAGCGACCACAGCAGCGCGGTGGTTGCAGCTACATGCATCACACCGCCCACCTTAGCAGGCGTACACGCCTTAGCTTAGTCAGACAAGCCGCTAGGCCTAGGGGCAAACACTATTTCAGGTAGTCTGATGCCTCTTATACTTCGCTTCCTTCATTCAGTCAATCATCATTTCTTTCTCTCGTTCGCTTCCGTTCCATTTTGACTTGCCGCCAACGTTGCTTCCGCTACGTGTCTCGCTTCACTCCAAATGCCTAACATGGTATCGAGCCTTCACGATTCTACAGCCTGTTTCACCCACCCACCCACCCTTCAGCGCTTCAAGCTTTGTTTCGTGTGCCCCTGCCCTCGCTTGCGGGCGGCTGTCCGCATGACGACATTGCCTCTGCTCTGATAGCCTCCATCCGGCTTCCGGCCTCACCTCCATCTCCTTCCGGGCTGCCTTCTGAAGAGCCATGGCTCTCTTCTTGGAAGGCCATTTCCACTGGCTCCAGGACTTCTACGCGGGCCGTGACGTCGGCCCTCCTCCTCCACCCAACTATAGCTGACCTTCCATCCTCGACTACCTTCCCTTCTCCAACGTTCAAACAGCACCTCCGACCCCACCGACGCCTCCAACTCCTCCTCCAACTCCTTCGGCACCTCAAGCTCCATTGACGGCTCCAACTCCTCATATAGCTCCTCCAGCACCTCCAGCTACACCGACGCCTCCAACTCCTCCTCCAGCTCCTTCGGCACCTCCAGCTCCACCGACACCTCCACTTCTCCTCCAGCTCCTCCAGCACCTCCAGCTCCACCGACGCCTCCAACTCCTCCTCCAGCTCCTCCCGGACTTCCAGCTCCACGTGCACCTCTTCCTCACTGCCCTGTTCCCCCGGGCCTCCTACCTCATTTGCTGCACATTCCACCTTTTCTGTCTCCACCTAACTTCTTCAACACCTTGCCAACCTCTGCCCTGACACCGGAAACTACTCCTACTTTCGCCTCATGTGCCTCTCCACATGACTTCTCCCCTCTTACCCTCTTACCATCACCGCCTCTAGCTCCCAACTCCATCCCTTCCCCCAGCAGCCATGTCTCCTTCATCTTCTACTGGCTCCAATCCCATCGACAACATTCTCATCCTGGCAGCACTCAACAGTTCTCTGCCCCAATCTACACTCCTCTCATTCACCTTCACTTCCACATCCCTTGATCTCTTCCTTCTTCCTGCTGCCCTCCAAACTCCCTGCTCTAACAGCACCTCTCCCAAAGCCGTGCCGCGCATCCTTCTTGCTCCCACCAGCAGTCTTCTCCATCTCTCCGTCCATCCTCCTGCCATCAAACCCAGCACTCCAGGCTCCTTCCACATCCTTGCCCTTCCTCCATGGACCCAAGGATTCACTCTTCCCATCTCTCTCCTTTTTGCAGGCTTCCTGTTCCTCTTCGCCTCTGTCCAACTGCACCTCCTTCCTCTGCCTCTCTTTTCCAGTCTGTCCTGTCCGTGCCTTGTCGCAGTACGGGCGACTGTCAAGCATCTACTCCTGCCTCCAAGGCGCTGTCCTCCCAAGGCATCTGTGGCGCATGTCCCCTGTTCCCTTGTGGGCGGCCAACAACAACAGCAGCATCATCTTCTCTGGGACATCACCTTCTCGCCGTATGGTCTTGCCGGGGGCTGTCAGAATAATCTTCAAGAACCACACGGCGCATCCGGACTCTCCCTCCTACCCCTTCTTGTTACCGCATTGCCCCTGCCACCTCCGAAGCTGGAACTGGAATTCACTCTTCTGCCCACGTCTCGCAGGAGCTCATCTCCGGCCATCGACCAAATGACTTGGGCGGTAAAACCGACCAAGCCTCTTTCGAAGCAGCAGCCGGCCACCGAACCAGCCCACGTGCTCCACCAACGGACGTCGCGCGCTGACCATCTGCCAAACGGTCAACCCACGACCAACCATCTCCAACGAAGAGCGCGCCTCGGTCCCAGCTACGCGACAGGTCCCTCTGTCGTGCATCGGACCTCCCCAGCTCGGAAGTCCAATGGACCGCAGCCCTTCCACAAGAAGGGCTGCACAACTAAGAACGTGCAGAGTCGCAACGTGACTCCGCATACAACTGGAGCAACCACAGCAGCGCGGTGGTTGCAGCTACATGCATCACACCGCCCACCTTAGCAGGCGTACACGCCTTAGGTTAGTCAGACAAGCCGCTAGGCCTAGGGACAAACACTATTAAAGGTAGTCTGATGCCTCTTGTACTTCACTTCCTTCATTCAGTCAATCATCATTTCTTTCTCTCGTTCGCTTCCATTCCATTTCGACTTGCCACCTCCCACGTTGCTTCCGCTCTGTATCTTGCTTCACTCCAAATTCCTGACAAGTGGCACATGCCACCTTTGTCAAGGCATTGCGCACAAAAGCCACACCGAGCCACCAGTATTCTACCTTGTTTATACCTGCACAGTCATGCTTACTACATCTGCACTGTGATTGTACACTCGGACTGTGGCTGACTCGTGTTATGATCATTATTAGCAAAAATCACTTGGATACATGTGCAGACATGGTCAGTGGCACATGCCAACCTTGTCAAGGAATTGCACACAATAGCCACACCGAGCCACCAGTATTCGACCTTCTTTATACCTGTAAAGGTCATGTCCAGTATATCTGTACTGTGATTAGACACTCTGACCGTGGCTGACTCGTGTTATAATTCATAACCGTTTAAGGTACTTGGTGAACTTTGTGGTCATGGTCAGTGGCACATGCCAACTTTGTCAAGGCATTGCGCACAATAGTTACACCGAGCCACGAGTATTCTACCTTGTTTATATCTGCAAGGTTATGCCTATTATATCTGCACTGTGATTGGACACTCTGACCGTGGCTGACCCGTGTTACGATTCGTAGAAGTTAAAGTCACTTGGTGAACTTTGTGGTCATGGTCAGTGGCACATGCCAACTTTGTAAAGGCATTGCGCACAATAGCCACAGCCAGCCACCAGTATTCTACCTCGTCTACACCTGCAAGATCATGCCTAGTAAATCTGCACTTTGATTGGGCACTCTGACTGTGGCTGACTCGTGTTACGATTCGTAGGAGTTAAAGTCACTTGGTAAACTTTGTGGTCATGGTCAGTGGCACATGCCAACTTTATAAAGGCATTGCGCAAAAAAGCCACACCGAGCCACCAGCATTGTACCTCGTTTGCACCTGTAAGATCATGTTTTGTAAATCTGTACTGTGATTGGACAATCTGACCGTGCCTGACTCGTGTTATAATCAATACAAGTAAAAGTCACTTGGATACATTTGTGGTCATGGTCAGTGGCACATGCCAACTTTGTCAAGGCATTGCGCACAATAGCCACACCAAGCCACCAGTATTCTACCTTGTTGATACATGTAAGGTCATGCCCAGTATATCTGCACTTTGATTGGACACTCTGACCGTGGCTGACTCGTGTTATGATTCATAGCCGTTTGATGTACTTTGTAAACTTTGTGGTCATGGTCAGTGGCACATACCAACTGTGTCAAGGCATTGCGCACAATAGCCGTGCCAAGCCACCGGTTTTTTACCCTGATTATACCTGCAAGGTCATGCATATTAGATGTGCACTGTGATTGGGTACTCTGACCGTGGCTGACTCGTGTTTTGACTCGTAGAAGTTAAAGTCACTTGGTAAACTTTGTGGTCATGGTCAGGGGCACATGCAAACTTTGTCAAGGCATTGTGCACAACAGCCACACCGAGCCACCAGCCTTCTATCTTGTTTGTACCTGTAAGATCATGCCTAGTACATCTGCACTGTGATTGGACACTCTGACCATGGCTGACTCGTGTTATGATCCATAGAAGTAAATGTCACTTGGATACCTTTGTGGTCATGGTCAGTGGCACATGCCTTATTTGTCAAGCCATTGCGCACAATAGCCGCACCGAGCCACCAGTGTTCTACCGTGTTTGTACCTGCAAGGTCATGCCCAGTATATTTGCACTGTGATTGGACACTCTGACTGTGGCTGACTCGTGTTATGATCAATAGAAGTTAAAGTCACTTGGATACATTTGTGTTCATGGTCAGTGGGACATGCCAAATTTGTCAAGGCATTGCACACCATAGTCACACCGAGCCACCAGTATTCTACCTTGTTTGTACCTAAAATATCATGCCTAGTACATTTGCACTATGATTGGACACTCTAACCGTGGCTTTCTCTTGTTATGATCAATAGAAGTAGAAGTCACTTGGATATATTTGTGGTCATGGTCATTGGCACATGCCAACTTTGTCAAGGCATAGCGTACAATAGCCACACCGAGCCACCAGTATTCTACCTTGTTTATACCTACAAGGTTATTCCCAGTATTTTTGCAATGTTATTGGACACTCTGACCGTGGCTGACTCGTGTTATGATTCATAGCCGTTTAATGTACTTGGTAAACTTTGTGGTCATGGTCAGTGGCACATGCCAACTTTGTCAAGGCATTGCGCACAATAGCCGTGCCAAGCCACCGGTTTTTTACCCTGTTTATACCTGCTAGGTCATGTATATTAGATGTGCACTGTGATTGGGTACTCTGACCGTGGCTGACTCGTGTTATGATTCGTAGAAGTTAAAGTCACTTGGCAAACTTTGTGGTCATGGTCAGAGGCACATGCAAACTTTGTCAAGGCATTGCGCACAATAGCCACACCGAGCCACCAGTATTCTACCTTGTTTGTACCTGCAAGATCATGCCTAGTACATCTGCACTGTGATTGGACAATCTGACCTTGGCTGACTCGTGATATTATTTATAGCCATTTAGGGTACTAGGAAAAATTTGTGGTCATGGTCAGTGGCACATGCCAACGTTTTCAAGGCATTGCGCATAATACCCGTGCCAAGCCACCAGTATTCTACCTTGTTTGTACCTGCAAGATCATTCCTATTACATCTGCACTGTGATTGGACACTCTGACTGTGGCTGACTCGTGTTATGATGAATAGAAGTAAAAGTCACTTGGATACATTTGTGGACATGGTCAGTGGCACATGCCAACTTTGTCAAGGCATTGCACACAATAGCCATAGCAAGCCACTATTATTCTACCTTCTTTATACCTGTAAAGGTCATGCTTAGTATATCTGCACTGTGATGAGAAACTCTGACCGTGAGTGACTCGTGTTATGAAACATAGCTGTTTAAGGTACTTGGTAGACTTTGTGGTCATGGTCAGTGGCACATGCCAACTTTGTCAAGGCATTGCGCACTATAGTTACACCGAGCCACCAGTATTCTACCTTGTTCATACCTGCAAGGTCATGCTTAGTATATTTGCACTTTGTGCTTGACACGGCTATTGTGCGCAATGCCTTGACAAAGTTGGCATGT
>SZWC01003762.1:44714-107122 GCA_023375785.1 Penium margaritaceum
CCACTGACCATGACCACAAAGTTTACCAAGTACCATAAACGGCTATGAATCATAACAAGAGTCAGCCACGGACAGAGTGTCCAATCACAGCGTACATCTAATATGCATGACCTTGCAGGCATAAGCAAGGAAAAAAACCGGTGACTTGGCACGGCTATTGTGCGCAATGCCTTGACAAAGTTGGCACGTGCCACTGACCATGACCACAAAGTTTACCAAGTACCTTAAACGGCTATGATTCATAACAGGAGTCAGCCAGGGTCAGAGTGTCCAATCACAGTGCAGATATAATGGGCATGACCTCGCCGGTATAAATAAGTTAGATTACTGGTGGCGCGGTGTGGCTATTGTGCGCAATGCCTTGACAAAGTTGGCATGTGCCACTGACCATGACCACAAAGTTTACCAAGTGACTTTAACCTCTACGAATCGTAACACGAGTCGGCCATGGTCAGAGTAGCCAATCACAGTTGAGATGTTATAGGCATGACCTTGCAGGTATAAACAAGGTAAAAAACTGGTGGCTTGGCACGGCTTTTGTCAACAAAAAGATCTATGGGTACAAGGCACTCCGCAACCCGACGACAGAATTCTTTATGAAGTACCTTCTAGTACTGGGTTGCCCCCTCAGAGCCCTTATCCTGGAATATCCTCCAGAATATTCCACTGGTTCGGCTCAAGCACTGTACCGCTAGGAATCCAGCCAGCAGCTCCCCAATGGCCAACACCTGCTCCCGCGGGACCGAGCCAACGGTTGCCACCTTCTGCACATCCCGCTCGCTCACCACCAACGAAAGAGCGCCTTGGTCTTCACTACGCGCCAAAGACGTCCGACGGCTCTCATCCGTTGGAGAAGCCAGCCGGCACCGGCACTACCAATGCCTCTATGCCCCGGCCTTTCATCCAAGGACTTAGGCGGAGTCGCTCTTCGACTCCGTCATCGACGGCAGCCGTAGTAGCAGCAAGGCGGCTACGGTTATGACTAGCGTACTGCCCGACCTATAATAGAAGCTACCATATATGTTTGTACCTCATGTACCAAGAGCTACCCTTTTGTGGTCATTAAGTTATCATTCAGGCTCGGCCTTATGGCCCACCACAACTGTTTGTTGGTGTTCATCATCCTGCTCATCATCTCAGTCTTCAGCATCCACAAAGATGTATAGAAGTACTTGGGCGACATTGTTGTGCCGGCCCGCGCACCAGCTCTGCGGCAAGCACAGGCAACCGACCTTGGAACTGGCAACGTGACGCTGCGGCACCTTCAACCGCCCTTCGGTTCTTGTATCTTCACTGCAGTCTCGTCTCATGTTCATCAGCCCGCGCTTCGACGCTGCGGCACATGGATTCTGCCGGCCCGTGCCTTGGCGCTTCGGCCTCGCGGCCCGCGCCTCGGCACTGCCCTCACTTCTTCAAGCTCAGCTTATCTTCTCATTGTTATGGTGAATGATCCCTACATCAGCGGTCGTGCATGTGCACCGCGCCCACTCATGTTCCTGTCTGATCCTAATTCGCAGTGCTTGTCCCTCGGACCGCGGCCCCGCATTCCAGACTGTCATATCTTCCTCTTCGCTTCAGTTGATGATTCCCATGACGCTTGCATTTTCCCAACATGGTATCAGAGCTGAAAGATTCTTCAATATGTCCCTACTCGCTACCTCTTTATCACAACATGCCTGACGCCAGAAACGCCGTCCCGAAGCGCACACGCAGTTCTCGTCTTCCTCGCACATCCGTGCAGCGTAGGCACGACAACGACAGTAACAGCACTGCATCTTCGCTCAGCAGCCTTACCTCCCTGGCAACATGGCATTACTCCTCCTCTGTACATTCCTCATCCGCAGCAGTGCAACCGCCAGCAGTTCAAATTAACATCAACTCTCCGGCGCGACAGAACCA
Organism: Penium margaritaceum; assembly: GCA_023375785.1. NCBI lineage: Eukaryota > Viridiplantae > Streptophyta > Zygnematophyceae > Desmidiales > Peniaceae > Penium > Penium margaritaceum. The sequence goes on from SZWC01003762.1 coordinate 46,614, forward strand.
CCTGTCCCCTCTGCCGACTCTCTCCCTCTATCATCCTCGCAACACCATCACAGCAGCCACAGTAGCAGCAGAATCAGTACAGCAAGAAGCAACATTCGCACCCACAGAAAACACAATCAGCCACAACTCACTCTCTCCTGCGGTGCGACAGACTCATCTGTCCCCTTGACCGCCCCTTTTCTCCCTTCACAAGCAACAGCTTCTCATAAGTATGTACCTATCACGTGCCACATCATCTTCAAAAGGAAACTACTCTCCTCTATGGTTTCACCCGTCCTGCAGCAGCAGCAGCAAGAGTCACACCAGCAACCACAGCAACAGCAGCAGCAGCAGCAACAGTAGATTCAACGTCATCAATGGGTCCTTCATGAAGCAGCTCCCTTCTCACAATCGAAAACAACATCCTTTCCCCAAACATACCAGCACAACAGCAGATCCATCCATGCGGCACAACAGTTATGTTTGTTCCTCTTATTGCTCCTACCCTTCACAACGCACCTGGTACTTCTCCGTTCCTACCACATCTCCCTCCAGCAGGGAGCATCGATCACCATCAGCGACAATGCTCACACCATACATCAACAACAGCTCTCTTTGGGACTACGCTCCCACTCCATCTCCTGTCAACCAGTATTACCAAGAACAGAAGCAAAAACTCCAGTAACTCAAGAGGAACCTCACCTCTGTAGCATCAACAACCAGTCATCCTTCAAAGTCCTCTGGTCCACTGGTATCAGTCGACTTCGCATCCGCAATGCAACCATCCTCGCACCAGAGGTTCCTGGCACATACAACCGCACAACATCCAGCAACAGGCACAGACTCACCCTGGACAAACGACGGCAGCTTGCCTAAACTTCTCAACTTCATCCACGGTCTCACATCATCAGGCTCCTTCCCTCAAACAAAACCAGCATCCCTCCTACTGTTCAACAGTAGTGCCTGTCGACCTCTCAATTGGCCTCACACCTTTTAATGCTTCCCAGTACTCTTGAAACAACATAATCAGCAAACCTCAACCCCTCCTCCACGACGTGACAAACGTACCTGGTTACTCGGCACCATCAAGACCACGACTCCAGATGACAGCAAGCAGCCCCCAGTACAACATTCAGTGGTATCCATCCCCTAAAAGTAGTAAGGTATCATCTGCATCTGCTCCGGCTACCTCTGCCTATCCCACAGTTACAAACTACAGCAGCAGAACTATGTGCCACCACATCCGCCTCCACAAGCCAAACTCTTGTTCAACGGTGGCAACAAGTGCTCCCTCTCATCTACTCCACCCTCCACATCCCCGCTGCAGCCAACCACACATCTCTTCTCAATGGCGCATCATGCAAACCTAATCCCTTTCCACCTCTATACTCCTGCCTCCTCCTCCTCACTGCCCCAGTCACTTCGCCATCCTGCCAAGTCCATCAAAATCAATACTGCAGCCTTCAGAAAACGACTCCTTTGCAACTCCATAATTGTCGTGCCTTGCACCATTGAGGGGGCCTGTCAGCAAAAAGATCAATGGGTACAAGGCACTCTGCAACCCGACGAAAGAATTCTTTATGAAGTACTCCCTAGTACTGGATTGCCCCCTCGGAGCCCATATCCTGGAATACCCTCCGGAATATTCCACTGGTTCGGCTCAAGCACTGTACTGCGAGGAATCTAGCCGGCAGTTCCCCAATGGCCGACACCTACTCCCGCGCAACCGAGCCAACGGTTGCCACCTTCCGCACATCCCGCCCAATCACCACCAACAAAAGAGCGCCTCGGTCTTCACTACGCGCCAAAGACGTCCGACGGCTCTGATCCGTTGGAGAAGCCAGCCGGCACCGGCACAATCAATGCCTCCACGCCCCGGCCTCTCGTTCAAGGATTCAAGCGGAGTCGCTCCGCGACTCCGTCATCGGTTTCAGCCGCAGTAGTAGCAGCGCGACTACGGTTACGACTAGCGTACCGCCCGCCATAGGCAAAGACCTAGAATAGAAGCTACTATATATGTGCGTACCTCGTGTATTAGGAGCTACCCTTCTATGGTCATTCAGTTATCAATCAATTATCATGCTTCGTTTCTCAGCCCGGGCTCTCGCCCTGCCCCTACTCAGGCTCGGCCTTATGGCCCGCCACAACTCTTTGTCGCTGTTCATCATCCTGCTTATTGTCTCAGTCTTCAGCGGCCACTCAGATGTATTGAAGTACTTAGGCCGCATTGTCATGCCAGCCCGCACACCAGCGCTGCGGCAAGCACAGGCAACCGACCTTGGTATAAGCAACCTCACGCTGCAGCACCTTCAACCGTCCTTCAGTTCTTGTATCTCCACTGTAATCTCCTCTCATGTTGATCAGCCCGCGCTTCGATGCTGCGGTACACGGATTCAGCCGGCCCGTACCTTGGCGCTTCAGCCTTGCGGCCCGTACCTCGGCACTGTCCCCACTTCTTAAAGCTCAGCTTATCTTCTCATCGTTATGGTGACTGATCCCTACATCACCGCTCGAGCATGTGCACCGCGCCCACTCATGTTCTTGTCTGATCCTAATTCGCAGCGCTCCTCCCTCGGACCGCGGCCCCGCACTCTAGACTATCATCTCTTCCTCTCCGCTTCAGTCGATGATTCCCATGACGCTTGCATTTTCCCAACAGCTATTGTGCGCAATGCCTTGACAAAGCTGGCATGTGCCACTGACCATGACCACAAAGTTTACCAAGTACCTTAAACGGCTAGGAATCATAACACGAGTCAGCCACGGTCAGAGTATCCAATCACAGTGCAGATATACTAGGCATGACCTTACAGGTATAAAAAAGGTAGAATACCGGTGGCTTGGTGTGGCTATTCTGCGCAATGCCTTAACACAGTTGGCATGTGCCACTGACCATGACTACAAAGTTTACCAAGTGACTTTATCTTCTACGAATCGTATCACGAGTCAGCCACTGTCAAGGTGCCCAATCACAGAAAACATCTAATATGCATGACCTTCAACATGTAAACAAGGTAAAAAACCGGTGGCTTGGCACGGCTATTGTGCGCAATGCCTTGACAAAGTTGGCATGTGCCACTGACCATGACCACATAGTTTACCAAGTACCTTAAACGGCTAGGAATCATAACACGAGTCAGCCACGGTCAGAGTGACCAATCACAATTCAGATGTACTATGCATGACCTTGCAGGTATCAACAAGGTAGAACACTGGTGGCTTGGTACGGCGATTGTGCGCAATGCCTTGACAAAGTTGGCATGTGCCACTGACCATAACCACAAAGTTTACCAAGTACCTTGAACGGCTATGAATCATAACACGAGTCAGCCACGGTTAGAGTGTCCAATCACAGCGCACATCTAATATGCATGTTCTTGCAGTTATAAACAAGGTAAAAAACCGGTGGCTTGGTACGGCTATTGTGCTTAATGCCTTGACAAAGTTGGCACGTGCCACTGATCATGACCACAAAGTTTACCAAGTACCTTAAACGGCTATGAATCATAACACGAGTCAGCCACGATCAGAGTGTCCAATCACAGTACATATGTACTAGGCATGATCTTGCAAGTACAAACTGTCTGAAGAATAGAGACACGAGAACATCAGCGGCAGAAGCAGGCAGAAGCGTCAAAACACGCAAGCATACGTCAGCGAAGTGACGTAGGCAAGGGCGGTCCGAGGAGTTAGTCGCGAGAGCTGATAAAAGCTGAGAGGCGAGATAGCTGAGGTAGATGGTTGATGTGAGAAGGAGTGCTGGCAAGATGAGTGATGATTGGTGGAGTGTGAGAGCTGAGCGAAGGAGCGAGAGTGACGGAGCGAAGTGTTGAGAGGAGTTGGCGAAGACAAAGAATGTGAGGAGCGAGCAGAGCGAAGACACGGCGGCAAAGCAGCAGAACCAAAGGGAAACATGATGAGGAGAACTGTTCTGCTTGACTCGAGGGAATGAACCTCCTCGGTATATATGGACAGAACAAGACAAATGTATGTGCAATGGCTTCTTCCCACTTGACGGACGTGGGTGACAAGTGTCACTTTTTTAGGGGATAACTTGGTTTCAACGGTCATGAGATCCTACTGTTGGTGATCGAGGTGGTTTGGACTTGAGCTTGAACCGTTATTGAGAAAAGGCGGATCTTTTCCTTGCCGAGTGACCATAGTGAGTTTCTTGATGCCAATTTCTGACACCCCCCTTGAAATTCACAATGGTCATTCAGGCAGTTCAGATAGGCTGATCCATGAGTATTTTTAGTCCTCTTCTGTTCAAGGTGTGGCCACTGATAGTGGGGAAGGAGGACCAGGAAGATACCCAGGGTGGTGAACCCTCACTGGTGCCGGGAGGTCTCTCACCCTGACCCGTTGTGGACCACTGAGCCATCGACGCTCTCCTCTCGTTTCGCTGACTTCTCTCAGTTCCAGAGTTAGAGCGTAGATGTCAGATACCTGAACATCATAGTGTCTGAGAGATGATCAGAAGGGCTCTTCAGTAGTGAGCCAGAGAATGAGAAGTGCCTGATACTCAGCATAGAAGTAGTCTTGCCAGTATCGGGCAACTTCTTGATTGTTGTTGAAGTTGTAGTGGTCAGAGTGGAAGTAGCCTCTTCGCTGAGAGAAGATGGTCCAGAGATTGATATGGCGCATCTCTACATTCGTAGTTCTTTGTAGAGTTGTGTGCCAGATGTGGTAGTTGTGGATTCCAGTGGAGTTGAAGTGAAGAATTGGAATCTGTCTGGCAATGCCGAATGTTTTAGGAGAGATTTGCCGTTGGTCTCACCAAGAGGTGTTATGATCAATACAAGTAAAGGTCACTTGGATACACTTGTGGTCATGGTCAGTGGCACATGCCAGCTTTGTCAAGGCATTGTGCACAATAGCCACACAGAGTTGCCAGTATTCTACATTGTTTATACTTGTAAGGTCATGCCCAGTATATCTAAACTGTGATTGGACAATCTGACCGTGGCTGACTCGTGTTATGATTCATAGCCGTTTTAAGTCACTTGGTAAACTTTGTGGTCATGGTCAGTGGCACATGCCAACGTTGTTAAGGTATTACGCACAAAATCCATGCCAAGTCACCAGTTTTTTACCTTGTTTATACCTGCAAGGTCATGCATATTAGATGTACGCTGTGATTGGGCACTCTGACCGTGGCTGACTCGTGTTACGATTCGTAGAAGTTAAAGTCACTTGGTTAACTTTGTGGTCATGGTCAGTGGCACATGGCAACTCCGTCAAGGTATTGCGCACAATACTCACACAGAGCCACCAGTATTCTACCTTATCTATACCTGAGAGATCATGCCTAGTACATCTGCACTGTGATTAGACACCCTGACCGTGGCTGATTCGTGTTATGATCAATAGAAGTTAACGTCACTTGGATACATTTGTGGTCATGGTCAGTGGCACATGCCAACTTTGTCAAGGAATTGCGCACGATATCCACACCGAGCCACCAGTATTCTACCTTGTTTATACATGGAAGGCCATGCCTATTACATCGGCATTGTGATTGGACACTCTGACTGTGGCTGACTCGTGTTATGATCAATAGAAGTAAAGGTCACTTGGATACATTTGTGGTCATGGTCAGTGGCACATGCCAACTTTGTCAAGGCATTGTGCACAATGGCTACACCAAGTTACCAGTATTCCACATTGTTTATACTTGTAAGGTCATGCCCAGTATATCTGCATTGTGATTGGACACTCTGACCGTGGCTGACTCGTGTTTTGATTTATAGCCGTTTTAAGTCACTTGGTAAACTTTGTGGTCATGGTCAGTGGCAAATGCCAACTTTTTCAATGTATTGCGCACAATAACCACAACCAGCCACCAGTATTCTACCTTGTTTATACCTGTAAGGTCATGCCCAGAATATCTACACTGTGGTTGGACACTCTGATCGTGGCTGACTCGTGTTATGATTCATAGCCGTTTAAGGTACTTGGTAAACTTTGTGGTCATGGTCAGTGGCACATGCCAACTTTGTTAAGGTATTACGCACAAAAGCCGTGCCAAGTCACCAGTTTTTTACCTTGTTTATACCTGCAAGGTCATGCATATTAGATGTACGCTGTGATTGGGCACTCTGACCGTGGCTGACTCGTGTTACGATTCGCAGAAGTTAAAGTCAATCGGTTAACTTTGTGGTCATGGTCAGTGGCACATGGCAACTCCGTCAAGGTATTGCGCACAATAGCCACACCGAGCCACCAGTATTGTACCTTATTTATACCTGCAAGATCATTCCTAGTACATCTGCACTGTGATTAGACACCCTGACCGTGGCTGATTCGTGTTATGATCAATAGAAGTAAACGTCACTTGGATACATTTGTGGTCATGGTCGGTGGCACATGCCAACTTTGTCAAGGAATTGCGCACAATAGCCACACCAAGCCACCAGTATTATACCTTGTTTATACCTGCAAGATCATGCCTATAACATCTGCACTGTGACTGGACACTCTGACTGTGGCTGACTCGTGTTATGATCAATAGAAGTAAAAGTCACTTGGATACATTTGTGGTCATGGTCAGTGGCACCTGCCAACGTTGTCAAGGCATTGCGCACAATAGCCACACCGAGCCACCAGTATTCTACATTGTTTGTACCTGCGAGATCATGCCCAGTATATCTACACTGTGATTGCATACTCTCACTGTGGCAGACTCGTGTTTTGATTCATAGACGTTAAAGTCACTTGGTAAACTTTGTGGTCATGGTCGGTGGCACCTGCCACCTTTGTCAAGGCAGTGCGCACAATAGCCACACCGGGCCACCAGTATTCTACCTTGTTTATACCTGCAAGGTTATGCCTAGTACATCTGCACTTTGATTGGACACTCTGACCGTAGCTGACTCATGTTATGATTCATAGCCGTTTAAGGTACTTGGTAAACTTTGTGGTCATGGTCAGTGGCACATGCCAACTTTTTCAAGGCTTGTTGCACAATAGCCGTGCCAAGCCACCAGTATTATACATTGTTTTTACTTGTAAAATCATGCCTAGTACATCTGCACTGTGATTGGACACCCTGACCGTGGCTGACTCGTTTTATGATCAATAGAAGTAAAAGTCACTTGGATACATGTGTGGTCATGGTCAGTTGCACATGCCAACTTTGTCAAGGCACTGCGCACAATAGCCACACCGAGCCACCAGTATTCTACCTTGTTTATACATGCAAGGGCATGCCCAATATATCTGCACTGTGATTGGACACTCTGACCATGGCTGACTCGTGTTATGATTCATAGTCATTTAAGGTACTTGGTAAACTTTGTGGTCATGGTCAGTGGCACATGCCAATTTTGTCAAGGCATTGCACACAATAGACACACCAAGCCACCGGTATTCTACCTTGTTTATACCTGTATGGTCATGCCCCGTATATTTGCACTGTGATTAGACACTCTAACCGTGGCTGACTCATGTTATGATTCATAGTCATTTAAGGTACTTGGTAAACTTAGTGGTCATGGTCAGTGGCACATGCCAACTTTGTCAAGGCATTGCCCACAGTAGTTACACCAAGCCACCCGTATGATAACCTTGTTTATATCTGCAACGTCATGCCCAGTATATCTGCACTGTGATTGGACACACTGACCGTGGCTGACTCATGTTATGATTTGCAGCCGTTTAAGGTACTTGGTAAACTTTGTGGTCATGGTCAATGGCACATGCCAACTTTACCAAGGTATTGCGCACAATAGTCGTGCCAAGTCACAGGATCTTTGCCTTGTTTATACTTGCAAGGTCATGCTTGGTACATCTGAACTGTGATTGGTTACTATGACTGTGGCTGACTCGTGTTACAATTTGTAGAAGTTAAAGTCACTTGGTGAACTTTGTGGTCATGTTCAGTGGCACATGCCAACTTTGTCAAGGCATTGCGCACAATAGGCACACCGAGCCACCAGTATTGTACCTTGTTTGCACTTGCAAGATCATGCCTAGTAAATGTGCACTCTTATTGGACACTCTGACTGTGGCTGACTTGTGTTATGATCAATAGAAGTAAAAGTCACTTGGATACATTTGTGGTCATGGTCAGTGGCACATGCCAACTTCGTGAAGGCATTGCGCACAATAGCCACACAGAGCCACCAGTATTCTACCTTGTTTGTACCTCCAAGATCATACCTAGTACATCTACTCTGTGATTGGACACTCTGACTGTGGCTGACTCGTGTTATGAACAATAGAAGTAAAAGTCACTTGGATACATTTGTGGTCATGGTCAGTGGCACATGCCAACTTTGTCAAGACATTGCGCACAATAGCCACACCCAGCCATCAGTATTCTACCCTGTTTGTACATGCAAGGTAATGCCCATTATATCTCCATTGTGATTGGACAGTCTGACCGTGGCTGACTCATGTTACGATTCATAGCCGTTTGAGGTACTTGGTAAACGTTGTGGTCATGGTCAGTGGCATATGCCAACTTTATCAAGGCATTGCGCACAATAGCCACACCGAGCCACCAGTATTCTACATTGTTTGCACCTGCAATATCATGCCTATTACATCAGTACTGTGATTGGACACTCTGACCATGGCTGACTCGTGTTATGATCAATATAAGTAAAGGTCACTTGGATACACTTGTGGTCATGGTGAGTGGCACATGCCAACTTTGTCAAGGGATTGCGCACAATAGCCACACCGAGTTACAAGTATTCTACCTTTTTTATACCTGTTAAGTCATGCCCAGTACATCTGCACTGTGATCTGACACTGTGACTGTGGCTGACTCGTGTTATGATTCATAGCCGTTTTAAGTCAATTGGTAAACTTTGTGGTCATGGTCAGTGGCAAATGCCAACGTTTTCAAGGTATTGCGCACAATAGCCACAATGAGCCACCAGTATTCTACCTTATTTATACCTGTAAGGTTATGCCTAGTATATCTGCAGTGTGATTGGACACTCTGAACGTGGCTGACTCGTGTTATGATTCATAGCCGTTTAAGGTACTTGGTAAACTTTGTGGTCATGGTCAGTGGCACATGCCAACTTTTTTAAGGTATTGCGCACAATACCCGTGGCAAGCCACCGGTTTTTTACCTTGTTTATCCCTGCAAGGTCATGCATATTACACATTCACTGTGATTGGGTACCCTGACCGTGGCTGACCCGTGTTACGATTCGTAGAAGTTAAAGTCACTTGGTTAACTTTGTGGTCATGGTCAATGGCACATGCCAACTGCGTCAAGGCATTGCGCACAATAGCCACACCAAGCCACCAGTATTCTACCTTATTTATACCTGCAAGATCATGCCTAGTACATCTGCACTGTGATTGGACACCCTGACCGTGGCTGACTTGTGTTATGATCAATAGAAGTAAAAGTTAATTTGATACGTTTGTGGTCATGGTCAGTGGCACATGCCAACTTTGTCAAGGCATTGCGCACAATAGCCACACCGAGCTGCCTGTATTCTACCTTGTTTATACCTGCAATGTCATGCCCAGTATATCTGCACTGTGATTCGACACTCTTACCGTGGCTGACTTGTGTTATGATTCATAGCCGTTCAAAATACTTGGTAAACTTTGTGGTCATGGTCAGTGGCACATGCCAACTTTGTCGGGGCATTGAGCAAAATAGCGGTGCAAGGGCACCGGTTTTTACCTTGTTTCTACCTGCAAGGTCATGCCTATTACATCTGAACTGTGATTGGGCACTCTGACCGTGGTTGACTCGTGTTATGATTCCTAGATGTTAAAGTCAATTGGTAAACTTTGTGGTCATGGTCAGTGGCACATGCCAGCTTTGTCCCGGCATTGCGCACAATATCCACACTGATCTACCAGTATTCTACCTTGTTTGTACCCTTAAGGTCATGCCCAGTATATCTGCACTGTGATTGGACACTCTGACCGTTGCTGACTCGTATTATGATTCATAGCTGTTTAAGGTACTTGGTAAACGTAGTGGTCATGGTCAGTGGCACATGCCAACTTTGTTAAGGTATTGCGCACAATAGCCGTGCCAAGCCACCGGTTTTTTACCTTGTTTATACCTGCAAGGTCATACCCATTTGATGTGCACTGTGATTGGGCACTCTGACCGTGGCTGACTCGTGTTACGATTCATAGAAGTTAAAGTCACTTGGTTACCTTTGTGGTCATTGTCAGTGGCACATGCCAACTCCGTCAAGGCATTGTGCACAATAGCCACACCGAGCCACCAGTATTCTACCTCGCTTATATCTGTAAGATCATGCCTCGTACATCTGCGCTGTGATTGGACACTCTGACCGTGGCTGACTCGTGTTATGATCAATAGAAGTAAAAGTCACTTGGATACATTTGTGGTCATGGTCAGTGGCACATGCCAGCTTTGTCAAGGCATTGCGCACAATAGCCACACTGAACCAGTATTCTACCTTGTTTGCACGTGCATGATCATGCCTAGTACATCTGCACTGTGATTGGGCACACTGACCGTGGCTGACTCGTGTTACGATTTGTAGAAGTTAAAGTCATTTGGTAAACTTTGTGGGCCTGGTCAGTGGCACATGCCAACCTTATCAAGGCATTGTGCACAATAGCCACACCGAGCCACCAGAAATGTACCTTGTTTGCACCTGCAAGATCATGCCCTGTACATCTGAACTGTGATTGGGCACTCTGACCATTGCTGACTCGTGTTATGATCAATGGAAGTAAAAGTCACTTAGATACATTTGTGGTCATGGTAAGTGGCACATGCCAACTTTGTTAAGGCATTGCGCACAGTACCCACACCGAGCTGCCAATATTCTACCTTGTTGATACCTGCAAAGTCATGCCCAGTATATAAGCACTATGATTGGACACTCTGACCGTGGCTGACTCGTGTTATTATTCATAGCCGTTTAATGTACTTGGTAAACTTTGTGGTCATGGTCAATGGCACATGCCAACTTTGTCAAGGCATTGCACACGATAGCCGTGCCAAGCCACCAGTTTTTTACCCTGTTTATACCTGCAAGGTCATGCATATTAGATGTGCACCGTGATTAGGTACCCTGACCTTGGCTGACTCGTGCTATGATTCGTAGAAGTTAAAGTCATGCCCAGTACATCTGCACTGTGATTGGACACTCTGACCGTGGCTGACTCGTGTTATGAACAATAGAAGTAAAAGTCACTTGGATACATTTGTGGTCATGGTCAGTGGCACATGCCAACTTTGTCAAGGCATTGTGCACAATAGCCACAACGTGCCACCAGTATTCTACATTGTTTGCACCTACAATATCATGCCTATTACATTTGCACAGTGATTGGACACTCTTACCGTGGCTGACTCGTGTTATGATGAATTGGATTAAAGGTCACTTGGATACATTTGTGGTCATGGTCAGTGGCACATGCCTACTTTGTCAAGGCATTGTGCACAATAGCCATGCCGGGCCACCAGTATTCTACCTTCTTTATTCCTGTAAGGTTGTGCCCAGTATATCTGCACCGTGATTGGACACTCTGACTGTGGCTGACTCGTGTTATGATTCATAGCCGTTCTAAAGTCACTTGGTAAACTTTGTGGTCATGGTCAGTGGCACATGCCAACTTTGTCAAGGCATTGTGCACAATAGCCACACCGATCTACCAGTATTCTACCTTGTTTGTACCTGCAAAATAATGCCTAGTACATGTGCACTATGATTGGAAACTCTCACCATGGCCGACTCATGTTTTGATTCATAGCCGTTTAAGGTACTTGGCAAACATTGTGGTCATGGTCAGTGGCACATGCCAACTTTGTCAAGGCATTGCGCACAATAGCTGTGCCAAGCCACCATGTTTTTACCTTGTTTATACCTTCAAGATCATGCAAGTTAGATGTGCGCTGTGATTGGACACTCTGACCGTGGCTGACTCGTGTTATGATTTATAGCCGTTTCAGGTACTTGGTAAACTTAGTGGTCATGGTCAGTGGCACATGCCAACTTTGTCAAGGCATTGCGCACAATAGCCGTGCCAAGACAACAGTATTCTATCTTCTTTGTACCTGCAAGGTCATGCCTAGTACATCTGAACTGTGATTGGACACTCTGATCGTGGCTGACTCGTGTTATGATTCATGGAAGTAAAAGTCACTTGGATACATTTGTGGCCATGGTCAGTGGCACATGCCAACTTTGTCAAGGTATTGCGCACAATAGCCACAACGAGCCACCAGTTTTCTACCTTGTTTATACTTGTGAGGTCATGCTCAGTACAGCTACACTGTGATTGGACACTCTCACCTTGGCTGACTCGTGTTATGATTCACAGCTGTTTAAGGTACTTGGTAAACTTTGTGGTCATGGTCAGTGGCTCATGCCAACTTTGTTAAGATATTGCGCACAATAGCCGTGCCAAACCACCGGTTTTTTACCTTGTTTATAGCTGCAAGGTCATGCAGATGTGCGCTGTGATTGGGCACTCTGACCGTGGCTGACTCGTGTTATGATTCGTAGAAGTTAAAGTCACTTGGTTAACTTTGTGGTCATGGTCAGTGGCACATGCCAACTACGTCAAGGCATTGTGCACAATAGCCACACCGAGCCGCCAGTATTCTACCTTGTTTATACCTGCAAGATCATGCCTAGTACATCTGTACTGTGATTGGACACTCTGAGCGTGGCTGACTCGTGTTATGATGAATAGAAGTAAAAGTCACTTGGATACATTTGTGGTCATGGTCAGTGGCACATGCCAACTTTGTCAAGGCATTGCGCACAGTAGCCACACCGAGCTGCCAGTATTCTACCGTGTTTATACCTGCAAGGTCATGCCCAATACATCTGCAATGTGATTGGACACTCTGACCGTGGCTGACTTGTGTTATGATTCATAGCCGTTTAAGGTACTTGGTAAAGTTTGTGGTCATGGTCAGTGGCACATGCCAACTTTGTCGGGGCATTGCGCACAATAGCCGTGCAAGGCCACTGGGTTTTACCTTGTTTTCACCTGCAAGGTCATGCCTAGTACATCTTAACTGTGATTGGGCACTCTGACCGCGGTTGACTCGTGTTACGATTCGTAGATGTTAAAATCACTAGGTAAACTTTGTGGTCATGGTCAGTGGCACATGCCAAATTTGTCTAGGCATAGCGCACAATATCCACACTGATCTACCAGTATTGGCTCGGTGTGGCTATTGTGTGCAATGCCTTGACAATTTTGGCATGTGCCACTGACCATGACCACAAATGTATCCAAGTGACTTTTACTTCTATTGATCATAACATGAGTCAGCCACGGTCAGAGTGTCCAATCACAGTGCACATGTACGAGGCATGACCTTGCAGGTGTAAGGAAGGTACAATTCTGGTGGCTCGGTGTGGCTATTGTGCGCGATGCCTTGACAAAGTTGGCATGTGCCGCTGACCATGACAACAAAGTATACCAAGTTGTCTCGAAAATGTAATGATACTTAGGCAAAGCGGAGGGATAGAGGGGTCAGCTGCGGAAGCATCGGCGAAACTACAGACGGCTGACAGCGTGATGACATCATCATGAAGGGCAAGACACGGTTGCCTGGGGCAACCAAGTTCTCACAAGCTGAAGTGAGGAAGCAGAACGAGCGTGGGGGCGGTGCCAAAGGCACGAGCCTATCCAAAAGTGTGACTTGCGTGATCGCAGTGCCGACAGGCACGGGCGCAGAAGTACAAAGGCGCCTCGCCGAGGCAATGTGGGTGAGACTGAGCAAAGCAAAGGAGCAATAAAGGGCAAAGCTGGTGAGAGCGAAGGAAGGCGGGCGAGGACATCACACAGTGAGGCCACAGTCGTGATGGCGGACGCAACGAAAGATGAGGCAAGCTCGATTGATATGAGTAGATAGCTGATAACAGAGGCAGAAAATACAAGGAGCACTTAACTACTTAAGTACTAGTCCTAGTCTCTACTATGGGGGACGATAGCCCAAGTGGTGCCGCAGCCGCTTGGCTGCTTCTGCCATGGAGGCAATGTGCGGAGCCGCTTCGCGGCTTGGCATGAACAAGAGAGGTGCGGGACATCGTGGAGGCATGTATTCCTGGAGTGGTCCGCCGGTGTTGTTCAGCTACGCCCGTTTATGGTATGTGGGCGAGAGAGCGCTTCTCCGCCACGTAAGCGCGGAGCGAGGTCCGGAGCGCTGGTTCTGAATGACCGTTATCATGCAACCGGCCGTTCGTGAAGTGTTGGTCATGGAAACTTGGAACCAGTTCCTGTGTGGAGCCATCGTCGCGGGAATGAGCTGGTCACCGACAGAGGTTTTTGGTGTCCAATATTCGTATGCCCTTGCTTTGCCGCCGAGGGGCACTTGTGGAGTATGAGTCTCAGTTGGGGCCAGCTTGTGATATTGTGAGTGTATTCTGACACCCGCCCTCAATGTCACAAGTCTGATTATGTGTCTGAGAGGTGAGAGTCCAGGTGGTTGAAGTTGATGCGGTGGTGTGCTGGAGTTGCTGGTGGGAGACTGGCGAGAGGTTGCCCAGATGTGTGCACTGAAGTAGTTCCTTGCTGATCTGTAGGAATCAAGGATGCTGAGAGAGACACCCTATGCTGAGGTGCTGACAGAGTGACCCTCTTCTATCCAGAGGTGGTTTGGGAGGAGAAGGCATGTGTAGCTGACCATGACGACAAAGTAAACCAAGTACTTTTAACTTATACGAATTGTAACACGAGTCAGCCACGGCCAGAGTACCCAATCAAAGTGCACATGTACGATGCATGACCTTGCAGGTATAAAAAAGGTAGAATACCGGTGGCTTGGTGTGGCTATTGTGCACAATGCCTTGACAAAGTTGGCATGTGCCACTGACCAGAACCACAAAGATTACCAAGTGACTTTAACGTCTACGAATAGTAACATGAGTCAGCCACGGTCAGAGTGCCCAATCACTGTGCACATATAATATGCATGGTTTTGCAGGTATAGACGAGGTAAAAACCAGGTGGCTTGGTTTGGCTATTGTGGGCAATGCCTTGATAAAGTTGCCCTGTGGAACTGACCATGACCACAAAGTCAACCAAGTGACTTTAACTTATATGAATCATCACATGAGTCAGCCACGGTTAGAGTGCCCAATCACAGTGCACGTGTGCTAGTTGCAGGTACAAACAAGGTAAAACACTGGTGGTTCTTTGCGGCTATTGTGCGGAATGCCTCAAGAAAGTTGGCCTGTGCCACTGACCATGACCACAAATTTTACCAAGTGACTTTAACGTATACGCAGCGTAACACGAGTCAGCCACGGTCAGAGTGCCCAATCACAGTGCACATGTAGTATGCATGGCCTTGCAGGTATAGACAAGGTAAACAACCGGTGGCTTGGCGTGGCTATTGTGCGCAAAGCCTTGACAAAGTTGGCAGGTGCACCACACATTTATCATGACCACAAATTTATCCAAGTACCTTAAACGTACATGAATCATGAAACGAGTCAGCCACTGTCAGAGTGCCCAATTAAAGTGCACGTGTACTAGGCATAAACCTGCAGGTATAAACAAGGTAAAACACCGGTGGCTCAGTGCGACTATTGTGCGCGATGCCTTGACAAAGTTGGCATGTGCCACTGACCATGACCACAAACGTATCCACGTGCCTTTAACTTCTGCGAATTGTAACACGAGTCATCCACAGTCAGCGTGCCCAATTGTAGTGCATTTGTACTATGCATGACCTTGCGGGTATAAACAAGGTATATACCCATTGGATTTGCGTGGCTATTGTGCGCAATGTCTTGACAAAGTTGGCTTGTGCAACTGACCATGACCACATAGTTCACCAAGTGACTTGAAAGTCTACAAATTGTAACACAAGTCAGCCACGGTCAGAGTTCCCAATCACAGTGCACATGTACTATGCATGATCTTGCAGGTATAAACAAGGTAGAATACCGGTGGCTCGGTGTGGCTATTCTACGCAATGCTTCGACAAAGTTGGCCTGTGCCACTGACCATGACCACAAAGTTTACCAAGTGACTTTAACTTATATGCATCGTAACACGAGTCCGCCACGGCCAGAGTACCCAATCACAGTGGAGATGTAATATGCATGACCTTGCAGGTATCAGCAAGGTAAAACACTGGTGGCTCAGTGCGGCTATTGTGCGTGATGCCTTGACAAAGTTGGCATATGCCACAGACCATGACCACAAAGTTCACCAAGTGACTTTAACTTCTATGAATCATTACACGAGTCAGCCACAATCAGAGTGTCCAATCATAGTGCAGATGTACTAGGCATGATCTTGCAGGTGCAAACAGTGTAGAATACTGGTGGCTTGGTGTGGCTATTGTGCACAATGCCTTGACAAAGTTGGCATGTGCCACTGATCATGACCACAACGTTTGCCAAGTAACTTTGACTTCTACGCATTGTAACACGAGTCAGCCACGGCCAGAGTGCCCAATCACAGTGCACATGTACTATGCATGACCTTGCTGGCTTGGCACGGCTATTGTCAGAATGATGTCTCTATCAAGACAAGACATCTAACGGGTTCATCTCCAGGATTCTCTGGCTCTTCCGCTCTCGGAAATACCAAGCACTCTCAATAACGGTTCAAGCCTCTGCATCAACCAACTCGGTCCCATCACACACAAACCGTTGACGGTGAGAACCGACCAACGGCACGATACCGAGTAATCTCCTAATAAGCGGCCTGACCGCCATCACGTCCGGCTAGTGCACAATAAGCCTTTGCTTTCCCTTTTGTCTTGTCCTATCCCTTATAAGGAGAACGTTCATTCCCTCCTAGCTTAACAAGAGCAGTTCCACGCATCCTGTTCCCTTTCGGTTCCGTGGCGTCGCCGCCGTGTCTTCGCTCTGCTCGCCTCATGCCTGCGTTCACCTCGCCTACCATCTATCGCTTCCCTTCCTCACTCGTGACCTTTCGCTCACATCTTGCACTGCACTCGCTTCGCTCCCATGCTCTCTCATTGCCCTCTTTCTACCTTGGAGCTTGTGTGCCTCGCCTCTCTCAATGTCATACAACTAACTCTTTGGGACCAGCTTTGCCTTTCTGCTTCGTTATTCTGCTAACTCACTTCTGCATGCCAGAGTGCTTCTACCTGCTTCCGCTCCTGCCATCCTCGCGCATTGCATTCTTCTGACATGGTATCAGAGCATCAGGCAACATCACCTGATGCCCCGTGACCTCGTCATTGCTCTGCCTCCATCACTATATCACCTCTTGTATCTGCACTCTTCCGTCGCCTCTGCCGTTACTTTGTACCTCTCCACCTTCGAGATAGCTGACATCAACAACGTTGCCTGGAGTCTTTTCGCGCTGAAGCAAAGCATCATCATCCTAAGGAAGCCCTGCGCCCATTCCGTGTCCGTGGCCAACAATTGGTGACTTGTTTACAATAGCCGCAAGCAACCAACTCCCGAGCCGCCGCCTGTCGTCAACTTCCCGGAAGCATCTTGCCGCTCGTCACCTGCTGCCTCTCATCTTCACAAGCACCTCCGTCCTTCTTCTCTCCTCTCATCAGCCTCATCTGCTCCATCTGCCCCATTGACATCAGCCCCCTTGCACTCGTTGTGTCGCACCACGTCCTTGCACCGCCTTCTAGCATCGTCACCAGCAGCAGTGCAACGCCCGCCGGCAGGACATTGGACACCACCAGTCTTCCTGCTCCCATTGTGAGCCAACTAGGGAACAAACCATCACTCTCTTGACATCAGCGGACCAGTGTCTCTGCCCTCCGCATGATCCCATGTGCTGCAACCAATTCCCTCCAGCAACCAAGACATCGGACACCACCAGTCTTCCTGCCCGTCGGTCTCGGGCAAACTGGGGAACAAGCCGTCACTCTCTTGAAAGTAGAGCCATTTTTTGCCTCACTCGCTCTTCGTAGCACCCCGTCATCCTCCGGCTACATCTCCATCCTCCGCCTCCGTCATCTGCCCTCCACCCTTGTCGTCATCTTCACTTGAGCCTCCTTCATTGTCTCAGTCTCATCTGCCCTCCTTGTGTCGCCCTTCGCCTGTCTCTCCAGCTTCATAAACAGCTCGTCTCATCTCGTCTTCTGTCACCTCCTCCCAAGTTCCTCGTCAGCACCATCATCCACGCTGCCTTCCTCATCAGCCTTCATCCGCTGCGCACGTGATTTCAGCCATGCACCAACTCAGTCATCAGTTGCCTCCGCCTTCTTCCGCTTCACTTCCACATCAGCTCAGCACAAGGATCCGCCCGGTCGCATCGCCCTTTTCACGACCACCTGCGCCCACGCTGAAACCTTCCGCAGTGCACGTGGTTTTGCCCCTGCGCCCACTCCTCTTTTATCAGCTTTCGCCTCCTCATCATCTGCATCTGCGACCAGCACAAGGACCTGCACGAGCTAGCTAACCACTTTGCAGCAGCCTGCACCCACGCTGGCAGCAGATTTATTGCGGCGCGTTGGCACCTGCCTTCCCCTTGCCGTATTCTATCCCTCTGTTGCGACAGCAAATGTGGTTTCGCCCCTGCACCCATTCATTCATCAGCCGTCTCTGCCTCCTCCTGATTACTTCAATATTATCCGCTCGGTACAAGGATGCGCCCGGACGCATCACCCATTGCACGACGACCTATGCCCACGCCGAAACTTCAGCCTAGCACGAGGTCTCATCCCTGCACCAACTACGTCGTTGAGCCTTCCTCCTTCACCTTCCTTCATCGTGTCCACAGCACATCACTCACTCTGGATCGACTTGCGCGCCCAAAGCCTTCCTCCGTACACGTGATCTCACCCGTTTGACCACTTTCCCATCCGTTCTCCCTTTCCTTCAACATCTATTGTCAACTCCTCTCTTTCCTCGCTTATCATGGACAGGCAGACCACTGCGTGGACTGAACTTCCTGTTCTTGGCACCAAGGCCAGGAACATCCTTTGTTGGTCGGAGAGCGTCATTTCTAGTGTACAAGGCATCTATATCAATGGGTACGAGGTGGCCAGAATGCTGCTTGGCAAATATGACCACCTCCACAGCAACCGGCGTCAGCCCAGGGATAACGACGCCACCTTCATCGCAATCTGGAATATACTCAGAAAGTTCCTTGGTAGCATCTACCTTCGCATCGAACAGCCAACTGACATTGCAGCTCAGCGATGGTACTCTCTGCTGCAGTATGCATGGATAAAACACTCCTACTATCTCTGGATCTGTTATGTGGACATTTCCCCCACTCTGCCAGACATCCCAAAGCTCCTCTTCCTTCAGAGGACTACTACGGTGACGTCACAGTGACCAACATCGACAAATGGCAGCAGATTTTCTACGAAAACATGAAACCCTATTACCTCTTCCACTTTCCCATTGTGAGATCTCTTCTGGAGAGACGACTCTGGTGCAGTCCCAACGACCACGACAGCCCCGATGACTTTCAAGCTCAGCTTGTGCTGTTCAACGCAGAACAGAGACGCGGGCTTCACACACTTGTTGACCCTCCACTGTACTTTCTCCTGGCCAAGCATGACAGTCGCAACTTACCCCTCATGTGGCACAACCTTATCACCCACTGTGGAGGGTCGGTCTAGTGCTACTTACTGGGAAACTGGAGAGACTTTATACCTTGACAGATTCAAGGAGGGTGTGAGAATGGTCTCTCTCAAGGCAGTACATCTAACAGGTTCATCTCCAGGAGTCTCTGGCTCTTCCGCTCTCGGATATACCGAGCACTCGCAATAACGGTTCAAGCCTCTACATGAACCACCTCGGTCCCATCACACACGAACCGTTGACAGTGAGAACCAACCAACGGCTCGATACTGAGTAATCCCCTAATAAGCGGCCCGACCGCCAGCACGTGCGGCCAGTGCACAGAAAGCCGTTGCTTTCCCTTTTGTCTTGTCTTGTCCGATACAAGGAGGATGTTCATTCACTCCTAGCTAAACCAGAACAGTTCTACACATCTTGTTCCCTTTCGATTCTGCGGCTTCGCCGCCGTGTCTTTGCTCTGCTTGCCTTCTGCCTACGCTCACATCGCCTGTGTTGACTTCCGTGACCTTAACAAGGTCACCATTATCCGGGGAAATCGGACGGCACAAAACGGTTCTCTGTTGACTTCCGTGACCTTAACAAGGTCACCATTCAAGATGCTTACCCCATGCCACTCATCGTCGACATCCAAGAACGACAGTGCAGAAAGAGTTGGTTTGCCAAGCTTGACGTCGAATCTGCCTTTCACACTTTTCATATGGATCGAAACTCTATGCTGAAGACAGCATTCATCACCCCGGACGGGCTATATGCCTTCACCCGTATGCCCTTCACATTGCGCAATGCCAGTGCTACGTTTGAACGCATAATGGACCAAGTACTACGTAATGTTCCCAATGCATGTTGTTACGTGGATGACTTCATGGTCGCTGCGTTTAGCTTCCAAGAGCTGATGGCTTTGCTTGATGCCGTGTTTTTGGTCCTACACTCCGCAAACCTTCATTTGAAAGCCGCCAAGTGTGTCATTGAGGCGGTTAGCATGGAGTTCCTCGGATTTCTCATTAGTGCACAAGGAATATCTACAGACCCAGCCAAGATTGCAGTCGTCCGTGAGTGGAAGCACCCCATTACATCATCTGAGGTCAAGATCTTCCTGGGGCTCGTCAGCTTCTACCGCAAGTTCGTCCGTGATCATGCCACGATTGTTTGTCCTTTGCAGCACCTCACTCACCAAGATGAATCCTTTGAGTGGACGGAGGCCTGCCAGCTCGCATGGGTTGAAATTAAGCATCGCCTTATCACGGCGCCGATGCTGGAATTCTCGAATTTCAATATGCCGTTTGTCATCACAACAGACTTCTCACAGGAAGGTATTGGGGCTATCCTATCTCAGCGCGGAAACGACGGCATGATGAGGGTGGTCTGCTACGACAGGTGCGTGCTCAACATCGCGAAAGCTAAGTATCCTCCTGTGAAAGGAGAATTTCTGGCGGTCTTATGGGCTATCCAGTTATACAGATGTTACTTCAAGAATGGGAAACCCTTCACCATCCTGATAGATAATCGGACCCTCCAATGGCTGCTTACGACGCAGAACCACGAGCAAATTCTTAGCAAATGGGCCCTACTTCTACAAGGACACAACCTCACGATCAAATATGAATCAGAATTTGCGAGCCGCAATACAGATGCTCTTAGCCGATTACCACGTGAAGGGTGGAAGGACCACAGCTCCCACGAATTACCATCATATGGAGGGGGACCACCTCCGCACGAGCTCCCCTCCTGGTGGAACTGTTCTGATTCAAGGCCAGGCGTGCGACCTCACCGCTGAGGAGTACCGCTGGGCATACCCTATTGAGGGCTTCCCTCAATACGACGTGAACATAGGCCACATCAATGTGCGATGAATAATCAACCTCTTCAAGAATGTGCCAGGATGGACGCTTAAAGAATACGGGGATTGGCTTCACCGTATGCAACATGACCCTGCCCCATCACCCACGGCGCACACGCTGCTAGTTGTGACGCCGACGCCACCAAGTGTGGTCCGTTCATCAGTGGCGGACGCCATCTGGTAAATTTTCGACCAAACCCACCTCGTGCTGCCTTGGATGGAAGTCCTTACTCATCTACTGGGATAAATTATAAAACTTGAGACTTTCTTCGTGGAGATTAACGCCGCATTGGCACCATTCGGGTGGAGAGTGAACTATAGGCTCAAATTGCCGGGTCACCGTAGGATGAGGGATCATGTCGATGAAACTCGGCGGGCCATTCACGACATTCTTGATACGGGGGTCCTTACATGGCGACCCATGGCCCTGTGCTGCCAACCATTGTCGGAGTACATGTGTACAGTGATCTCATGCACTGTCTGGATCGCCGGGATGAAATTTGTCGCTATTGTGGATATGGGGGCGACGCATACCACAGTCGCCATGCGCGTCATTTGGCGGCTTAATTGGTCAAACCTCATCCGAGCCGTCAACCTCTGTTTCGGCACCGCGGGAGGGGAGATCACCCAATCCGCGGACCATATTGATTTACTTCCCCTTTAGGTCGGAAATATTCACCGAAGCTTGCCGGTCCAAGTGTGTGAAACGTCCACATGCAATGTCCTCCTTGCGAACAACTGGTTGAAAGCATGCGACGTGATAGTTTTGCTCGAGGGAAAATGCATGACGTTGCACGACGATGACGGGGCGCCATCATACGTCCCGCTTCAATTTGAAGCAACGGAAATGCCACATCAGCGAGACGCTTGATTGCTGACGGGGCAGGCCTCTCCCACCAGCCGCTCAGCGCATGCGGGCGATCGATCCACCGGAGCACGCTTTATGAGAATCGTTGCTAATGCACCGGCATCGTCCACGGACAGTAGCGACTCTCCGGAGGATCATGCACCGTATCCGACGGAGGTGCATGCCCACATCACACGACGCAGGAAAACGACAACAGGAGCTTCAGAAGACATCGTCTTCTTAGGAGAACGCGTCTCCACGCGATTACGGGTGATTCAAGGTGAGCGTCTAACACATCAACGTGACCTGGAACATGACATGCCCCTCGCCCCTCGACAACCACGGTGACATGCCCATCCCGCCCGGCCGTCCCGGATCGCTCGGGCGCCCTCTCGCGGATCGGGACGGCAGTCCTCACTTTCTTGTTCACAAAGTCCACACTGTTTACGTAGCCGACAGTCAACGACAGAGACAACCACAGTTCTGGACACTCTGGAACACACTTATCGCGCAACCACTACTGGAGAACAATGACAGACTGACACCACCAGCCACACGCCAGAGATGGCCCACACCGAATAGGCCCGGTACGAGTACGAACTCGCTGAACGCACGTTGAACACGGCTACTGCTTCTGAGTTCAAGGCCTGCACGCTCGCAGCGTTTCTCACTATGGCAGAAGTAGAAGACCTTCTCCACACCTTGCGTATGGATGATCCCTTTCCCGGCACCCCCACCCTCACCGGAAGTACCTGACCCTCATAGCAACGAGGCACGGTGGCAAGCATTCGCGCTTCACATCACCCAGAATTGAGCATGGGTAGTCAGAGTGGAGAGACTCTGGGAGCAGCACGGGACGTGGGTGAGGACGTACGCAGCTCGCGGATCATTTACGCAGCTCTGCCGCCAACCTGGCTCAAGTGAGGAACGGGCTCGCTGAGTGCAAGTCCACCCGCGCTGACAGACAATAGCATATTCAGGTCCAAGAAACTCGAGCAGCGGCAATCCAAGCGAGACTCCAAGAGGTACGGCGCCTGCAAGATGATTGGAACGAGGTTGCGGACAGAGGTGATGAGCCACCCGCAGCGGAAGGGCAGTGTCTTATTAACCAAAGAGCATAGTTGGGCCGAACCCTCCGGGCAACACGTGCAGAGATGGCTCGTTTGACTGTATTGCTGCAGCAGCTCGAGGCGGAGTTACCAGATGTGCAGCAGCTACGAAGTGAGTGCGAGGAGGAGTGGCCAGCCGATCATGCAAGACTGCAGGATATGTCGCACCAAAGGGCGAGGACCCTGGCCCTCCGTGAGGATGTCTTCTAGCAATACCGTACCATCTACACGCTGGTTGATCAGGCCAAACAACTCATCAATGAGCGCGTGCGGTACCTACAACAGCAATTGATCCGTGATATGGCCCGCGTGTTCATCACCAGTGCCGTGCACAGGCTCGAGGACGAGTGGGATGAGTACCTCAAAGAATTGCGGCACCTCTATCCGCTGGACGTTTTACACCGGACCGGCAGCCTTCTGCTGCTTCCTACACTGGACCATGATCCCCACCCACCCAGAACAAATCCAGCCCAACCTCCTTCCATTCCTGGCATGGAGTTTTCATCTGCACCATCACGACTTCCTCCACTTTCTTTACCTCCTCGACCTCTCTCTTCACCGCGGAGCGCGAGCTTTATGCTGCTTTCTTGACTGGGTGGTGCAGTATCGCCAGCAAGGTCCTCTTCCTGCAAACCTGCATCCTTTTCCTCACCGTGGGATCATGCTGCGGACTTCATACCGCCATGTGGAGGGAGATCGGCAGGATCATGCAGGCCTCACAGTTATCTTCCCAGTACAAACCTTCGACCCTCCTAACGCGATGGCACTGAGGGTGCTCATGCGCTGGTTTCACCGTCAGCGGCTCGGCCCTTCCTCCTCGGCATCTAATTCAAGCACCAATGGTGAAGAATTGCCCTACAACCGTGAGGAGCATTCCTCAGCTGACCGTCCACCATTGACTGCCGTCCCACCCTCGGTGTCCGCCCTTCCTCCCTTGACATCCACTCAAGTGGGGATCATCGCAGGTCCGCCGCACCCTCGACCCGCGCCGCCTGTGGCTGCAGCGACCACATCTCCAACGACTGCGTTGCCTCCGGTGAATCAGCTGTTGACTTCTCTTGCTTCCCCTCCACCCTCCTCTCCTCCTCTCTGGAGCGGGACTTAAAACGTTTTTCCTGTCTTCAGTCCTCTCCCCCACCCGCTCTCTCCTCGTGGCGGAAATAAAGAAGAGAAACCAGAATGAAGACAGGAGCACATCCGAGCACCCAGAATAAAAGAACCGCACGAATCTCAACAGACACGCACAACCGAGATCCGTGCATTGACACTATCATGTCCCAAAGTCCTAGAGAAATCCGACAAGCTACGCTCTGGCAAAACCATCGCAACACATCTCTCAAAGAACACGAAGTAGCGCTTCCACCCCGCAGGGGTCCTAGCGAAGTCCAAGCAACACTACTTTCAGGTATCTTAGATCAATGTACTCTTGCTTCCACTATTCCATCAATCAATCATTTCTCTTCATCACTCTTGCAACTGTCATCGCTTCCATCCTCGGCCGGCTGCCTGTCTCGTATCGCTCACCTCCAGAACTTGTTAGTGCCAACCTGCTCAACTCATAACTTTTGCCAATTAGCGCCACGAGCCATCCCGTCTCGCACTCTTCCCTCCTCAAAATTCTGACATGGTATCAGAGCACTAGGTTGCTGTCAGAAATGTATGTTCTCTGACTCCGATTCTTGTTGCAGAAAGAGGTTCCGGATAATACAAGCAGAAGTCCAGGTCACATCTCGCAAGAGAGAATAAAAAAACGGTCCAGCGGTCCCATGCAAACCGTTACTGACCAAAGTGACAATAAGTTTCTCGCGTCCAGCTAGCGAAGAAGCCGTTGCTCGTATGTCCTGTTTGCCTTTATATATGGAGGATGTTCATTCCCTCCAAAACTTAACCAGAACAATTCTACCCATCCTGTTCCCATTTGGTTCCGTGGCTTCCCCGCCGTGTCCTCGCTCCGCTCATCTCTCACACTTCCTGACTTCTCCACCTCTTAACGCTTCGCTCAGTCACTCTCGCTCCTTCACTCAGCCCTCACACTCCGCCAATCATCACTCGCATGACAAGCACCCTCTCTCACATCAACTTGTCTACCTCGGCTACCTCGCTTCTCAGTCTCCACCTGCTCTCGCGACTAACTGCTCGCATCGCTCTTGCCTACGTCACTCTGCTAACGCCCGAATGCCTGTCTGTTGCTTCTGCTTACTTTTGCCGTCGTCACTCTCGTGACTACATTCTTCTGACATGGTATCAGAGCTTCAGGAAACATCACCTCGAGATCCGTGACCGTGTCATAGCCCTGCCGCCGTCCTCGCTCCATCGCTTTTGCTCACATTCTCCTGCCACCGCTACCGCCATCTTGCGCCTCCTCGCTTCATCCGTAGCTAACACCAGCAGTCCGATGAGTTCTCTACGCTGAAGAAACGCCTCGTCGTCCTAAGAAGGCCCTGCGCCCATTTCCGCACCCGTGGCCAACAACCGGTGACGTGTTGCCTATATCAGTTGCAAGTGACTCCCGAGCAGCCACCTGCTGTCAACTACCGAGAAGCTTCCTACTCTCTGTCGTCCGCTGCTCCTCATCACATCTGCCTCCGCCAGCATCTTTCTCGCTTTCTCCTCGCCTCATCAGCCTCATTTGCCCCTTCCTCGCTGTCATCCCCATCTTGCCAGCATCCATCATCTCGAGCCATCTTCTCGCATCACCTCCTCGCCTCTTCAGCAGCTGCAGTCAAAGCTATCGCTGCCAGGATATCGGACACCACCAGTCTTTCTGCTCCCATTTCCGAGACAACTGGGGAACAAGCCATCACTCTCCTGGCATCAGCAGTCTAAGTCCTTGCCCGCTGCCTGACTTCCTCTGCCACAGCCAACTTCCTCCATTCAACAGGATATCGGACACCACCAATCTTCATGCTCCCACTTCCGAGCCAACTGGGGAACAAGCCGTCACTCTCCTGAACGCAAGAGGAAGTGGTTGTTTCACCTCCATCTGCCGCACTGCGTTTCATCCTCTCCTTCTCCGCCCACGTCGCTCTCCGTCTCTTGCCGTTTTCATCTGCCTCCTTCATTCCTCCTCCTCCTCATTCGAGGTTCCTCAGCTTCATAGGCCGCTCGCCTCTGCCTAATCTTCATCCCTTTGTCATCAGCATCATCCGGACCGCCTCCGCATCGCCTCCCCCTCCATCATCAGCATTCTCCACACCGCCTTCCGTTCATCATCCGCATCAGCATCATCTCCTCACGCATGTGGTTTTGCCCCTGTGCCCACTCCATCATCAATTGTTTTTTGCCATCATCCGCTTCAGCTCCGCTCGGCACAAGGATCCGCCCGGTCGTATCGCCTTTTCCGCGACGACCTGCGCCCACGCCGGAAACTTCCTTTAGCACACGTGGTTCAGGCCTTGCGCCCACTCATTAATCAATTGCTTCTCCGCTTCGCATTGCTTTCACCTTGGCACAAGGATCGGCCCGGTCGCTTTGCCTTTTTCGTGACGACCTGCGCCCACACTGAAACTTCATCAGCGCACGAGGTTTCGCCCCTGCACCCACTCATCCATCAATCATTTCCTCCGCTTCAGTTTCCACTTCAGCTCGGCACAAGGATCCGCCCGGTCGCATCGCCTTCTCTGCGACGACCTGCGCCCACGCCGTAACTTACTTCTACGCACGCGATTCGCCCCTGCGCCCATTCCATCATCGAGCATTCCTCCTTCGTCATCAGCTTCCGCTCCGCTCGGCACAAGGATCCGCCCGGTCGTATCACCTCCCCTGCAACGACCTAACCCTACGCCTAAAATTTCCATAGTGCACGAGGTTCCATCCCTGCACCCATCAAGTCCTCATCAGATCCTCTGCCCGTCTTTATCTGCCCTGCCCAGTAACTCATTCACATCCTCCTTCACCGCACTCAACCCTTCTCAGTCTCTTCGCTCCAACCTCTCAATTCTTCTCTGCCTTCATCGAAATGCTCTTCACCTGCCTCTTCAGTTCCATCAACAACTGCTCTCATCTCACCACCTCTCGGCTTCTCGTCATTTCGAAATGACCTTCATTGCCAAGAGACCTCCTCTTCCAGCAGACCGACCACTTGTCAACACTACCACCAGTATTTATGGACCAGTCAACTTCTCCTCTTTCGCATGGCACTTCCTCACACAATGTGAGGATCT
Organism: Penium margaritaceum; assembly: GCA_023375785.1. Lineage (NCBI taxonomy): Eukaryota > Viridiplantae > Streptophyta > Zygnematophyceae > Desmidiales > Peniaceae > Penium > Penium margaritaceum. Next base: position 74,018 of record SZWC01003762.1, read on the forward strand.
GGTACTCAGTGCAAGTGGAGCGACAAACATTCTCTAGTGGTCGCAAGACTTCTGCAACCTCTTCCACCTCTGCTACATCAAAGGCGTCCCAATCTCCTACACCCTCCAACACTACCTTCTCTACAAAGGAGGCGGACACTTTCCTGCAAATTTCCGCTGCACTCTGGTACCCTTTGTGGAAGAATAAATTCGAGGAGCCCTGCTCAGCATCACTACTCCCATCTTCCATCCCCTCATTCGCAAACGCAAATGCACCCTCAGCAAAATGTGGAGAGACCTACTTCATGCATGCCGTTGCCCCATGCCTCCGCCAGCCCACGAACCACCAAGACTACAACACTGCTAAGTAGTAGCATCTGCTCGAATTCCACTGGTCCGTGACTGCTACACGGAAACCTCCCGGGAACCACATTCATCAAGTACTTTTGATGGACCCGAGGAGGAAGCCAACCTTACAGGAATCAAGCCAGATTCAGGGAGGGTGTCAGAAATGTATGTTCTCTGACTCCGATTCTTGTTGCGGAAAGAGGCTTCGGATAACACAAGCAGAAGTCCAAGTCACCTCTCGCAAGAGAGAATAAATAAACGGTCCAACGGTCCCATGCGAACCGTGACCGACCAACATGACAATGAGTCGCTCGCGTCCGGCTAGCGAAGAAGCCGTTGCTCGTATGTCCTGTTCGCCTGTATATATGGAGGATGTTCATTCCCTCCAAAACTTAAACAGAATAGTTCTGCCCATCCTGTTCTCGTTTGGTTCCGCGGCTTCGCCGCCGTGTCCTCGCTCTCCTCATCTCTCACGCTTCTTGTCTTCGCCACCTCTCAACGCTTCGCTCAGTCACTCTCGCTCCTTCGCTCAGCCCTCACACTCCGCCAATCATCACTCGCCTAGCAAGCACCCTCTCTCACATCAACTTGTCTACCTCGGCTACCTCGCTCCCCAGTCTCCACCTGCTCTCACGACTAACTGCTCGCATCGCTCTCGCCTACGTCACTCTGCTGATGCCCGCATGCCTGTCTGTTGCTTCAGCTTGCTTCTGCTGCTGTCACTCTCGTGACTACATTATTCTGACAGTTTCCAGCCCTGGTTGACAGGCCACCATGATTCCAGTGATCTTCTTCACAGTCGCAACTGTGCTTGTTCGCCTCCTTCCACCTCGCGCCGCGCCAGCCGATGACAATACGGACGATGACACCGCACCTGAGCCCTCCATTCTCGATGTCGCACAAGTTTCCGTTCAAGATGCAGAACCTCCTCCGCTGACTCTTCTTACAACATCTGCCTCCCTCTACATTGAACAAGTTCTCGACTCAGGGTGTGTTCTTCATGCTCTCAAAGATGCTGATGTCACCACACCATTGGCAACACCAGTAACCATCACCGGTGCCACCAAAGGAATGAGATATCTCTGCCGCTACTCCGCTACTCTCACGTCTCCGGCAGCACCAAGTGGACAAATCCGGGGTTACCATACCCCTGACCTACGACACCATCTCCTTTCTGTTCATCAACTCCAAAAGGAAGGTGTAAACATCTTCTTCCCCGCCTATGGTTCGGAAGCCCAACTGACGATAGCTGATAACAAACCGCATGCAACCTTCACAGTTCGCAACAACCTCTATCGCCTGCAGATTCCTCTCACAACAGCAATCTTTGCTGTTGAAGCCGACACTCAACCCTCCACCTGTGACTGCCGCAGCCTCTCACATCCTCTACTCCTGCATCATCATCGCCTTGGTCATCAAAATTTCAATGCGCTTCTCCGTGTTCAGGCCAAAAATATGGTAAAAGGCCTGCCATTGCTCTCCCCACTAACTCGCCTTGCATGACCATCCTGCACTGCTTGCAGTCTTGGGAAGTTAAAAGCATCCCCTCACCCTCCTCGAGCCGCTCGAGCAGCAAGACCTCTTGACATCCTCCACATGGATCTTGTGGGACCAATTCGTCCCACATCCCTTCAAGGCTATGAGTACTTCCTCACCATTGTGGACAACCATTCTCCCTTTGGCGCTACAATCCCTCTCAAGTCTAAAGCCGATGCCAAGCCTGCCTTTGTCAAGTGGTCAAAGTATTAGATGAGTCGCCTCAACCGGTCCATTGGTAAAATCCGGACAGACAGAGGTAGTGAATTCCTATCTCATGAGCTCCGTGTATTCCTGGCAGAACGCGGCATTGGGCATGAGATGAGTGTCTTAGAAGCACCCAAGAAGAACGGAGTGGTAGAAAGACAGAATGGTGTCCTGGCCGCTCTCATGCGCACTCTACTTGTGCATGCCGGAGCGCCGGAAACCTTCAGGACCTATGCATTCCGCTATGCCACCAGGGTACACAATGTTTATCCAGCCAAGCATCTTCCCGACATCACCCCAGCATCTGGCTGGGAAATACGCCAGATGTCTCCAAGCTTCAAGTCTGGGTTTCCACAGCCTACGTCCTACTCTTTCAATTTGACCGAGCTCACGCGCGTCTCTCGAAATTTGGGCCACGAGCCTCGCGCTGCATGTTCGTTGGATTCTCCCTCAACTCCCCTAGCTACTTATTTTACGAGCCGGGCCTCAAACAGGAAACATGTAGCATAGATGTCCGTGAAATTACTCCTTTGTTCCGGCAATCCGCGCCGATCTCCACTACTCCTCTTACCTGGACACTCTTTCCTGAACAAGCTATAATGCCTACAACTCCGGCCACCTTACCTCTTGCAGTCGCTCCTGCCACACCAGCAACTCCTCCAACAGTATCCACTCCACCAATCTTCTCTCCTACACACACTCCCACACAACCACGACCAATGGCACAACCACCACTCACTCCTCTCACTCTTAACGCTGATTTTCAATCCATCTCAAAACATCTGCCAACACTCGGAAGAATGCTTCCATCAGCAACACTAGTCCCTCCTCTACTCGCAGCAGCACCAGCACCAAAAATAACAGTAGCAGACACAGAAGAACCTACAACAACGACAGCATCTGGGGTACCTGTCCCGAGAATGACACCAGTATCAGAACTGGTGCTCCCATAGTCTACCAAAAACAGAGCAGCAGCCTCGCTTATCACCCTAACTGACACAGACGGAGACCTTGACATCCAAGAGGATCGCCAGGTGGAGCTTCTTTGAACCTCCTTCTTGCCCTCCTGGATTGCAGCTGGAGACGGTCTCATCTCTCTTCGACGACCAACTCCTCCCATGAATCCTCGACGACGATGCTATCCTCCCCTTCCTCTACTCAGCACCACCATTACCACAGCTCCCCTTGCCACCCCCAGAAAATATGTGGAGGCTGTAAATGGGCCCCAAGCAGACCAATGGCGAGCCGCCATTGCCAACAAACTGGCCTCCTTTAGGGCTACCTCCACCTTCACTGACGGACCTCGACCAGCTCACACCAATGTGGTCACATGGAAATGGGTCTTCCGTGTTAAGACTCATATAGGGAAGCCACCAGAATTCAAAGCTCGTTATGTGGCAAAGGGGTTCTCACAGCGATATGGCGTGGACGTCTTTGACACCTTCTCACCCACTGCCAATCTGACCACCCTACGAGTCCTACTACATATTACGGCCACTAAAGACATGGAACTACATGCCATGGACGTGTCCACGGACTTTCTCCAAGGAGATCTGAACGAAACTTTCTACCTGGCGTATCCGAAGGCTACACACCAGACCAGCCCAACACTCTCTGGAAGCTACATCGCCCAGTCTATGGGCTCAAACAATCCCCTCGAGAATGGCATGCCAACCTCCGAGCAACTCTAATTTACCTGGGATTCACGGTTTCCACTACCGATCCCAGTCTGTTCCTCCGTTCTTGACCAGATGAGCAGACCTATATTATGGTCTATGAGGACGATCTTGCTCTCACCACCAACAATCCTTGTGCTCTCGAGGATCTAAAGCAAGCACTCCTGGTACGTTTCACCATGAAAGACCTTGGGGAACTGACCCATTACCTGGGAATTGACATCAAGAGGGACCGGGAGAAGTGACTCATCACTCTGTCCCAGGAACCCTACATTGCCTCACTCCTGAAGCACTTCGGACTTGAGAACAGCAACGGAGCTCCAACCCCCACGACGGTGGATCACAAACTTACCTCACCAGCATACACAGTCTCATCACCTTCCACAAAATCCTATCCAGAACTGGTGGGATCACTGATGTATGCTATGGTCTGCAGGCTTGCTGCTTGTACCCCATGAGTCCCCGAGGCCGTTGTACAGATGGGGGCAAGCAGGTTTCCAGTCGGCTGCTGGACGAGGGGCCCTCTCAAGGCCAATAACGTCTTTGGCGTGAGGCGGTGGGAACGGGCACGTGGCCATGTTGCCGTTTGGGATGCTGAAATGCCCGCGGATGCGGTCGCAAGTGTCGCTTGACATAACGCCGCATGAGCCACAAAAGAACCCAGGTTTCCTTGAGGCCGTAGGCACTGGCCGATAGTGACGCGAGAGGGCCAGCGTTAGATGATCTCCATGGAGACGCCCGGCAGGAGGGGGGTTGAAGTCCGCATGGTTCAGACGGTACGCAGAGGCAACAGAGGTTGAAGATGGAAGGGATGACGATTCCATCACAGATGGTGCAGTCTGGCGCCGAGGCCATGGATGCACCTTGTTCCTACAATCGCAATGCTCTATTCGCGTATGAGTGACACGGAACGACTAGTAGTACTTCATAGCGTTGTTACGACGCGGATCCAGCGTCAACCACCCGAGCGGTGGGTGGTTGCAAGGGCCCCTGCCCCTGCCCCTGCCTCCTACCAGGCCTCATCGGCCTCGCTCGAGGCATAGGACCCGACCGGTGGGTGGTTGCATGGCCCTGCCCCTGCCTCCTGCTCTCCGCCAGGCCTCGTCGGCCTTTGGATCCATGCTCCGTTCACCATCGATCCAAGCAGATCAATGGTGGACGGGCTGGTCAGCCCTCAGCCGGCGACCACCGGCTGTGGATCCACGGCCGGCCACCACCGGCAGTGGATCGATCCGACGAGGAGCCACCGTCGATGGATCCACGGCCGGCGGCCACGGGCAGTGGATCGATCCGACGAGGAGCCACCGTCGATGGATCCACGGCCAGCGAACACCGGCAGTGGATCGATCCGACGAGGAGCCACCATCGATGGATCCACTTCCGACGACCACCGGCAGTGGTCCCATCAACAATTAGCCCTCGTCGATCGTTCTTCGGCCGTTGGCCAATCGATCGACATCAATCAATTGTCGGTTCTTGCTCGCCGTCGGTAGAGAGATAGACGGCGTCCGAGCAACCGACTGGGATTGATAGCATCAACTGATTGATCGACGGCAATCGAATGCGTCAAAAACAAAAAGGGGCATTGCAAAACTTTCGAGCTGCGAGTTTCATCGTGAACCTCGCGTTTGCGCTGATTTCGCCACCAGGAGCGCACAAAATGATAGTTCAACGAATGGACTGAAGTACGATTTGCGGACAGAACTGAAAGTAAAAATATTCAGAAAGAAATCAACAATCATCCACGTACGTGGACTCAAACTGTGCAGCAGGAGTAATCGTTGATATGGCAGTGAAACAACCAGTGACCAGTGGACCAAACATCTGCCACCTGTCGGGTTCCCTATCATACCCCACAATAATTTTCATTTTCACTTGACACCTCAATTCAAGAAAATTTCAGAAATATATGTCCATTACGATAATTTCAGAAATCATTGGAATGTCAAACCCTGGTTCAACAATTTTAAAAGAGAATATCAAACCCTAACATGACATGGGTTTGAAATTTGAATGAAAACAGAATTTTTGGAGGAGGACGTGCGAGCGAGGGGTGGTGGCTGGGCAAGGGGGGGTGGGCACCTCGGTGGGCTTCCGCGTGGCAGGGCTAGTCGGTGGGCTGGGGCCAGCTCACGCGTCCGAGGACCCCACCTCGCGTTTTTTGGCAAACGCGAACGCGGTCCACATCAAGGCCCCCTCGATGTAGACCGGCCACAGTGACAGGGTCACCTCGGAACCCCGGGTCAACACTGAGGTAGAATACTGGTGGTTTGGTGTGGCTATTGTGCGCAATGCCTTGACAAAGTTGGCATGTGCCACTGACCATGACCATAAAGTTTACCAAGTGACTTAAACTTCTACGAATCAAAACACGAGTCATCTATGATCAGAGTGCCCAATCATAGTACACATCTAATATGCATGACCTTGCAGGTATAAACAAGTTACAAAACCAGTGGCTTGTCATGGCTATTGTGCGCAATGCCTTGACAAAGTTGGCATGTGCCACTGACCACGACCACAAAGTTTACCAAGTACCTTAAACGGCTATGAATCATAACACGAGTCAGCCACGGTCAGAGTGTCCAATCACAGTGCTGATATACGGGACATGACCTTACAGGTATAAACAAGGTACAATAATGGTGGCTCGGTGTGGCTATTGTGTGCAATGCCTTGACAAAGTTGGCATGTGCCACAAACCATGACCACAAATGTATCCAAGTGACTTTTACTTCTATTGATCATAACACGAGTCAGCCACGGTCAGAGTGTCCAATCAAAGTGCCGATGTACTAGGCATGATCTTGCAGGTGCAAACAAGGTAGAATACTGGTGGCTCGGTGTGGCTATTGTGCGCAATGCCTTGACAAAGTTGTCATGTGCCATATACCATGACCACGAAGTTTACCACGTGACTTTAACTTCTACGAATCGTAACACGAGTCAGCCACGGTCAGAGTGTCCAATCACAGTGCACATGTAATATGCATGACCTTAGAGGTATAAACAAGTTAAAAAACTGGTGGCTTGGCACGACTGTTGTGCGCAATGCCTTTACGTAGTTGGCTTGTGCCACTGATCATGACCACAAAGTTTACCAAGTACCTTTAACGGCTATGAATCATAACACGAGTCAGCCACAGTCAGAGTGTCCAATCATAGTGCAGATATACTGCGCATGACCTCGCAAGTATGAACAAGGTAGAATACTGGTGTCTCGGTGTGGCTATTATGCGTAATGCCTTGACAAAGCTGGCATGCGTAACTGACCATGACCAAAAATGTATCCAAGTGACTTTTACTTCTAGTTATCATAACACAAGTCAGCCACAGTCAGAGTGTCCAATCACAGTGCAGATGAGTCGCCTCAACCGGTCCATTGGTTAAATCGGGACAGACAGAGGTAGTGAATTCCTATCTCATGAGCTCCGTATATTCCTGGCAGAACGCGGCATTGGGCATGAGATGAGTGTCCCAGAAGCACCCAAGCAGAACAGAGTGGTAGAAAGACAGAATGGTGTCCTGGCCGCTCTCACGCGTACTCTACTTGTGCATGCCGGAGCGCCGGAAACCTTCACGACCTATGCATTCCGCTATGCCACTAGGGTACACAACTTTTATCGAGCCAAGCATCTTCTCCACATCACCACAGCATAACTCTGGCTGGGGTATACGCCAAATGTCTCCAAGCTTCGAGCCTGGGGTTCCACAGCCTACGTCCTACTCTTTCAATTTGACCAAGCTCACGCGCGTCTCTCCAAATTTGGGCCACGAGCCTCGCGCTGCATGTTAGTTGGATTCGCCATCAACTCCCCTAGCTACTTATTTTACGAGCCGGACCTCAAACAGGAAACCTGTAGCATATATGTCCATTTTGATGAAATTACTCCTTTGTTCCTGCAATCCGCGCCAATCTCCACTACTCTTACCTGGACACTCTTTCCTAAACAAGCTATAATGCCTACAATTCCGGCCACATTACCTCTTGCAGTCGCTCCTGCCACACCAACAACTCCTCCAACAGTATCCACTCCACCAATCTTCTCTCCTACACACACTCCCTCACAACCACGACCAATGGCACTACCACCACTCACTCCTCTCACTCTTAACGCTGATTTTCAATCCATCTCAGAACATCTGCCAGCACTCGGAAGAACGCTTCCCTCAGCAACACTAGTCCCTCCTCCAGCCGCAGCACCACCAGCACCAACAACAACAGTAGCACACACAGAAGAACCTACAACAACTACAACATCTGGGGTACCAGTCCCGAGAATGACACCAGTAGCAGAACTGGTGCTCCCATAGTCTACCAGAAACAGAGCAGCAGCCTCGCTTATCACCCTAACTGACACAGACGGAGACCTTGACATCCAGGAGGATCGCCAGGTGGAGCTTCTTCAAACCTCCTTCATGCCCTCCTGGATTGCAGCTGGAGACGGTCCCATCTCTCTTCGACGACCACCTCCTCCCATGAATCATCGATGACGACGCTATCCTCGCCTTCCTCATCTCAGCACCACCACTACCACAACTCCCATTGCCACCCCCAGAAAATATGCGGAGGCTGTAAATGGGCCCCAAGCAGACCAATGGTGAGCCGCCATTGCCAACGAACTGGCCTCCTTTAAGGGTACCTCCACCTACACTGACGTACCTCGACCAGCTCAGACCAATGTGGTCACAGGGAAATGGGTCTTTTGTGTTAAGACTCATCTAGGGAAGCCACCAGAATTCAAAGCTTGTTATGTGGAAAAGGGGTTCTCACAACGATATGGCGTGGACGTCTTTGACACCTTCTCACCCACTGCCAATCTGACCACCCTACGAGTCCTACTACACATTACGGCCACTAAAGACATGGAACTACATGCCATGGACGTGTCCACGGACTTTCTCCAAGGAGATCTGAACGAAACTTTCTACCTGGCGTATCTGAAGGCTACACACCAGACCAGCCCAACACTCTCTGGAAGCTACATCGCCCAGTCTATGGGCTCAAACAATCCCCTCGAGAATGGCATGCCAAACTCCGAGCAACTCTCATTTACCTGGGATTCACGGTTTCCACTGCCGATCCCAGTCTGTTCCTCCGTTCTTGACCAGATGAGCAGACCTATATTATGGTCTATGAGGACGATCTTGCTCTCACCTCCAACAATCCTTGTGCTATCGAGGATCTGAAGCAAGCACTCATGGGACGTTTCACCACGAAAGACCTTGGGGAACTGACCAATTACATGGGAATTGACATGAAGAGGGACCGGGAGAAGTGACTCATCACTCTGTCCCAAGAACCCTACGTTGCCTCACTCCTGAAGCACTTCGGACTTGAGAACAGCAACGGAGCTCCAATCCCCATGACAGTGGATCACAAACTTACCTCACCAGCATACACAGTCTCATCACCTTCCCTAGAATCCTATCCTGAACTGGTGGGATCACTGATGTATGCTATGGTCTGCACTCGCCCCGACCTTGCTTTCCCCCTTAGTGTGCTGTCACGATACGTTGGAGAATGAAACCACAGTGACCAACACTAGAAGGCAGCAAAGCGAGTTTTGAGGTATCTAGGAGAGACTGCCTCCTTCTATCTTGAGCTGGGGAGAACTCAGCCGATAACATTAGAAGGATACAGCGACTCCTCCTGGGCAGATGATCACGCCAACCGAAAATCATCACAAGGCTACGGCTTTCACCTTGGGTGTGGACTGATCAGCTGGCGATCAACCAGGTCCTCTTCTGTTTCACTTTCATCCTATGAAGCAAAACTGTACGCAGGAACCATGGCTGCCCAAGAAGCCATCTGGCTATAACACCTACTGCAAGACCTTTGATATCCGCAACCACTCCCAGTCCTATGGTGTGACAATCGAAGCACCATCGCTCTCACAGAGAATCCAGTCTACCATGGACGAACCAAGCACATTGAATTTCACTACTTCTTCATCAGGGAGAAGGTGCAGGGAGAGGAACTCTTGGTTCAGTATGTAGCCTCAAAGGCCAACAGGACTGACATCTTTACGAAAACCCTAGAAGAGGCCCAACATGCAACAATGGTACATCTTCTAGGTCTCAGGACCAGAGACACCTGAAGCTTCCACGCTGGTTCCCCTTCACGAGGGGTGTCCAAAATGAAGAAGAGAAACCAGCGTGAAGACTGGAGCACATCCGAGCACCCACAATAAAAGAACCGCACGAATCTCAACGGACACGCACAATCGAGATCCGTGCACCGACACTATCATGTCCCAAAGTCTCAGAGAAATCCGACAAGCTGCGCTCTGGTAAAACCATCGCAACACGTCTCTCGAAGAACACGAAATAGCGCTTCCACCTCGCAAGGGTCCTGGCGAAGCCCAACAAACACTACTTTAAGGTAGCTTAGATCAATGTACTCTTGCTTCCACTATTCCATTAATCAATCATTTCTCTTCATCACTCTCGCAACCGTCATCGCTTCCATCCTCGGCCAGCTGCCTGTCTCACAACGCTCACTTCCAAAACTTGTTACTGCCAACCTGCTCAACGCATAACTTGTGCCAATCAGCACCACGAGCCTTCCTGTGTCGAACCCTTCCCTCCTTAAAATCCTGACACCTCCTCCTTCCCCTACAGCTCTAATGCCTTCGGCATCCCCGGTGGCAGCGCTACCGGTGGATCATCCACCGTCCCGAGGTGGACTGAGAGTTGCACCGGCCTCCCCTCCCCTCCCGGACTCGCCTGCCTCGCCGGGGGCGACACCAGCTCCGGTGGATAATCCACATGCCATCCCTGAGTCTACACATGCAAGAGTCCTCCCTACCGGGGCCCGCGGGCCATTGGTTGATACGGCACCTGTCATGCCTCCAACCCCGTGCGGCACGCTTCCTCCCGAATCCGGCGTCCGGTCACCACAACCTCCACAGGCACGGCAGACCCAACCATCACACGCAGCTCCTCCAAGCGCACACGGACTGATGCCCTCCCACCAGTGGAGGGTGAAGAGCAGCACCAGGCCGAGTCTGCAGATGGAAGAGCGCTCCACCACCGGAGACCTTTGAGGAAATGCGACGTCGCCTCCTTGCCCTAGCGCCTGGGGGCGACCTGGAGCACTGGCAGCAGGAGTCACCAGTCAAAACATGCGAGTGGTCAGATTGGACACGAGCCCAAGTCCTATCTGGTGGCCGCACCATGGTGGAAATTTACCCGGACGTCCATGTTTGCTCCAATGCCCAAGCCACGCTCGACAAGTATGTGTGGCTGCAGGGGCGGCTCTAGAGGCGTGAGGATGACGCGTACTTATTGCGCTGGTACACCCCGGTGATGCTGCGCGACAAACTCATCATGCAAGGACAATACCGAATGCACGCACGCTCCGCCACCATATATGAGACTCTCGTCCCACAGGTCTACTTGGTGTGATTGAAGAAGCAGATTGGGGAGGCTGTTGCCACATGTGGGACTTGCATCTGCCATCACTCTCCCCAACGGATCCACCAGCCCCGCGTCGTGTGCGCCCGCCTCTGCGCACCAATGGAGAGGGTTGTAATTGACTTTCATGGCCCCCTCCGTACCACCCAACCCAAGAACGTGTACTGGATTCTCGGCATCGACCACATGACAAAGTGGGTCATGGCTCGGGCGGTCCCCAAGGCCGACACAGCACACGCCACAGCGTTCCTGAAGGAAGAAGTCATATACTGGGGAGGTGGATGCAAGATCATCCAGTGTGACAATGGCTCGCACTTCGTAGGGACATTCGCAGAAGTGGCGGCGTACTTCAACATCAAGATTGAAAATGGGGCACCATACCGGCCGCAGGCGCAAGGCCAGGTCAAGCGTATAGATGGGGCAATCACGCAAACCATCCGGAACTTGTTGGATGACAATGCACCCTTGGACGAGCAACTAGAAGACATCGTCTATGAATACAACCTCACACCTCATTCGTCTACCACCTTCTCACCCTACATGCTGCGTCACGGCCAGCAACATTGGACCATGGCTACCATGCCGCTCATGCCTGACGCGCCGATGCCGCCACCGGAAGAGAGTGCGACCGTGGCCAAAGGGGTGGAATTCATGAAACAACGAGGTGCCTGGCTTCAAAGGTGCCTCCAAGAGGCTCAAACTCGGGGGTATGTTGCAGCACAGCGCGGGGTGGACCGTACTAACGCCGGTCTCGTGATCAACGACTTCCAGGTTGGTGACGGTGTGCGGCCGAAGCGGTAGGAGATGGACAGGGCGCGACAAAATGAAGCGATACTCCTGGACCAGTGTTACCAGGTTTGGGCCGTACATGGAGTCTATGTGTGGCTCGAGGGCCGCCACACTTCCAACATCATGGTGCGACGTGAGAGACTTGAAAAGCTCTTGGTCCGCTGGCAGGCCCTCGCGGCCGGGCGACACCCGCCCCGCATCAATATCGATTACGACGTGGAGGAAGTGGCAGCTAAGTTTGCAGGGATGCCTCAGTCTCCCTATCGCCCACACCGCCCTCCTCCACCAATCACCACAATTGCAGTTCCTGCGGCCGACAGACCTGAGCCTTTGGTCAGGGGGACCCGGCTTGTTTCATCGGGTATTGGGATGCATTCCATGGTACATCAAGACAAGGAAGCACACAAGCAGGAAGCTGGGGCAAGCGCAACACCACAACAACAGGAGCAGCAAGAAAGGGCAGTGGAGGAAGGGGCAGGACATGCTGTGGCAGAGATGGAAGGCATCACCAAGAAGCGACGTCGGGCCGGGAAAGATAAGCTCGCTACCCAGCGGCCCAGGACAATTTAGGAGGCGCCGTCAGGAACGGTACCAGAAGTCAAGCAACAGCTGCATCCCTGCGAGGGCGCGGTAAATGTGGTGCCTGAGGCTCCGGGGCAACCAGTGTCGAAAGCAAAGCAGGTACACCAGAGTCTCTGAGCGGCACCTGGTGTAGTAACGACAGCCACGCGACAAAGGCGGGCGCAGCGGCCACACGCTGCGACAATACCACATATGACAGATGATCAACCCGCATCAACGGTGGCAGATGCTGGACATAGCCTGGGCCTATTGCTATCGACCGCGACAACATCAAGAGTGCGTCTCGGGAGACCCCAGCAGCAGAGACAGGAGGCGCTTCCTTCTACAACAGCTGCACTCGGCGCGGCGCCCGGAGTGCCAGCACCATTGGAAGCAACAGCAGAGCAGCGCGAGCGGGAGGTCCTGCCTTTTGCGGCAACTACACCCGGTGCGGCATCCAGAGTGCCAGCGCCACCAGCAGCTGCAGCAGAGCAGTGGGGACAAGATGTACTGCCTTCTATAGCAGCTGCATCTTGCGAGGCGCCTGGAGCACCGGCACCATCGGCAGCAGCAGCAGAGCAGCGGGAGCAAGAGGTATTGCCTTCTACGGCAGCTGCACCCGGCACGGTGCCCAGGGCGCAAGCACCACCAGTAGTAGTAGCAGAGCAGCGGGGACAGGAGGTGCTGCCTTCTGTGGTAGCTGCACCTGGCGCGGCGCCCGGAGCGTTAGCATCATCGGCAGCAGAGCAGCGGGAGCAGGAGGCGCTGCCTTCTACAGCAGCTGCACCCGGTGCGGCACCCGGAGTGCCAGTACCACCAACAGCAACAGCAAAGTAGCAGGGATAGGAGGTACTGCCTTCTAGGACAGCTGCATCCGGCGTGGCGCCCAGAGTCATGCCAGGCGCCGGGCGACCGGCGTGGCTCACCGTCCTGCTCACTCTCCAAGTCATCAGGCACCGTGAAGTTGGTGGGCTAGCACCGCCTCCCACTTGCCTTGTACTGACGGCGCAGCCACACGTTGCAGCGCACCAGCATCTCCAGCGTACTGACGCTAAGGCGGCGCAAGCGCATCCACCACTGTGGACCAAGCCGTAACCATGTCAACCTCACCCCAAAGGTCATTGCCAAAGTGGCGCAGGTGCACACGGCACGCAGTAGCATACAGCGGGCAGCTCATGTCAGCAGTCCAGCGGACTTGCAAGCGCTGCATAGCATGCTTCACAGGTGCAGCAGAAACCTTTGCTGGCTTGCGCCCGCGAGGGCGCGACAGTGCAGTAAGATCACTCATGCAATCAAGCAATATTTCATATATCTCACCCACTGTCCCTCCCGACGTGTCAGCTATGCGTAGCACGGTTACCAACGGCGTAAGAAAATCTCTCGGCTGGCGAACCTGTAGCCAAAACACGCGGCGGTGCACAAGACATCTCACAGCCTTCTTGCGTGCCTTGAACATCCCATCCCGCTGTTTGCCCATGGCCGTCCAAGACTCATGGTTGACCAGCTTCAGCAGAATTGGACCCATGTCTAGCAGGCGCTGCAACATGGAGTGCGCAGATGCAAAACGCGTGTCACATTTGGCGTGCAAGACCCGCCCACCCGACTGTTGCTTCAACCAGGTTGGTGGCATGTCGTTGTTGCGAAACAATTTGACAACCTTCTCAGCCTTGGACAAGATTGCCGACCCCTACTCTGTCTTGCCAATGTCCTTCATGACAAGGTCACAGCTGTGTGCACAGCAACCTTGCCACAGGACTTTTGGATACTTCCCTGCCAGGTCTTGGAATGCGCGTTTGTTGACTGCTCTGTTGTCGAAACAACGGACACCACGTGCTTGACACCGACGGCCTCGACCGCCTCCTCAATCATGGCCCCCATGTGGGATGCATTGCGGGTCTTCCCATTGGCATCACGTGAAAACACGCGACAGGCACCCTTAGCGTTTACAGCCATCGCATTGTAAATTGGACGCTGCTGCTGATCCGCCCACTCGTCCACGGCAATTGTGACACCACAAATGGGCCAGGCTTGCTTCAGCGACGTATCCTCGACCTCTAATTTCTTGTCGAATGCTGGCAGTATGTCACTCACGACAGTGCCTTGGCTTGGAAGGCTAAATGAGCTGTTGGTGCTTTGGCCTGTGCGCACCACGTCGTTCAGCAGCGGTTCACGTGAGAAGCTGATTGGGTACGCAGCACAGGCCATGAGCTTGATTACTGCCATCTGGCAGCTCTTGTTCCCGGCTGCCTCACAATGAGGCCTCACGGACGTTTGAACCATACCAGCCATCCGGTTAACATCCACCAGCCGAACTGTCTGCGGCTGCTGCTGGTACAACTGCAGCTGCTGCTGGTACGCCGGCGGCTGTTGCAGGTACACCTGTGGCTGCTGCTGGTACACCTGCTGCTGCTGGTGCAGCAGCTGCTGCTGCTGCTGCTGCTGCCCACGAAGGTCTGCTGCTCTGAGGAGTGCTACGTCTTGCTGCCGCCTTATCTGTTGGTGTATGGAGCTCATGCCAACAGTCTCCATGCCAGGACCGGCACCAGTTGCATCACCCTCATCATCTCCATTTGGTAGGCCAGCTCGGCGCTGAGTCTCGTGTCGCTGCAAGCTCTCTGCCAAATTAACCCATTTCACAAGCTTGCTGCTTGTACCCCATGAATCCCCGAGGCCGTTGTACAGATGGGGGCAAGCAGGTTTCCGGTCAGCTGCTGGACGAGGGGCCCTCTCAAGGCCAAGAACGTCTTTGGCGTGAGGCGGTGGGAACGGGCACGTGGCCATGTTGCCGTTTGGGATACCAAAATGCCCGCGGATGCGGTCGCAAGTGTCGCTTGACGTAACGCCACATGAGCGACAAAAGAACCCAGGTTTCCTTGAGGCCGTAGGCACTGGCCGACAGTGACGCGAGAGGGCCAGCGTTAGATGATCTCCACGGAGACGCCCGGCAGGAGGGGGGTTGAAGGCCGCATGGTTCAGACGGTACGCAGAGGCAACAGAGTTGAAGATGGAAGGGATGACGATTCCATCACACATGGTGCAGTCTGGCGCCGAGGTGCCATGGATGCACCTCGTTCCTACAATCGCAATGCTCTATTTGCGTATGAGTGACGCGGAACGACTAGTAGTACTTCATAGCGTTGTTACGACGCGGATCCAGCGTCAACCACCCGAGCGGTGGGTGGTTGCAAGGGCCCCTGCCCCTGCCCCTGCCTCCTGCCAGGCCTCATCGGCCTCACTTGAGGCATAGGACCAGACCGGTGGGTGGTTGCGAGGCCCTGCCCCTGCCTCCTGCACCCCGCCAGGCCTCGTCGGCCTTTGGATCCATGCTCCGTTCACCATCGATCCAAGCGGATCAATGGTGGACGGGCTGGTCAGCCCTCAGCCGGCGACCACCGGCTGTGGATCCACGGCCTGCGACCACCGGCAGTGGATCAATCCGACGAGGAGCTACCGTCGATGGATCCACGGCCGGCCACCACCAGCAGTGGATCGATCCGACGAGGAGCCACCGTCGATGGATCCACGGCCAGCGAACACCGGCAGTGGATCGATCCGACAAGGAGCCACCGTCGATGGATCCACTTCCGGCGACCACCGGCAGTGGTCCCATCGACAATTAGCCCTCGTCCATCGTTCCTCGGCCGTCGGCCAATCAATCGACATCAATCGATCGTCGGTTCTTGCTCGCCATCGGTAGAGAGATAGACGGCGTCCAAGCAACCAATGGGGATTGATTGCATCAACTGATTGGTCGACAGCAATCGAATGCGTCAAAACAAAAAGGGGCATTGCAAAGCTTTCGAGCTGCGAGTTTCATTGTGAACCTCGCGTTTGCGCTGATTTCTCCACCAGGAGCGCACAAAATGATAGTTCAACAAATGGACTGAAGTACGATGTGCGGACAGAACTGAAAGTAAAAATATTCAGAAAGAAATCAACAATCATCCACGTACGTGGACTCAAACTGTGCAGCAGGAGTAATCGTTGATATGGCAGTGAAACAACCAGTGACCGGTGGACCAAATATCTGCCACCTGTCGGATATCCCTATCATACCCCACAATAATTTTCATTTTCACTTGACACCTCAATTCAAGAGAATTTCAGAAACATGTGTCCATTAAGATAACTTCAGAAATCATTGGAATGTCAAACCCTGGTTCAACAATTTTAAAAGAGAATATCAAACCCTAATATGACATGGGTTTGAAAGTTGAATGAAAACGGAATTTGTGGAGGAGGACGTGCGAGCGAGGGATGGTNAAATCAACAATCATCCACGTACGTGGACTCAAACTGTGCAGCAGGAGTAATCGTTGATATGGCAGTGAAACAACCAGTGACCGGTGGACCAAATATCTGCCACCTGTCGGATATCCCTATCATACCCCACAATAATTTTCATTTTCACTTGACACCTCAATTCAAGAGAATTTCAGAAACATGTGTCCATTAAGATAACTTCAGAAATCATTGGAATGTCAAACCCTGGTTCAACAATTTTAAAAGAGAATATCAAACCCTAATATGACATGGGTTTGAAAGTTGAATGAAAACGGAATTTGTGGAGGAGGACGTGCGAGCGAGGGATGGTTGCTGGGCAAGGGGGGGGGGGACCTCGGTGGGCTTCCGCGTGGCAGGGCTGGTCGGTGGGCTGGGGCCAGCTCACGCGTCCGAGGACCCCACCTCGCGTTTTTTGGCGAACGCGAACGCGGTCCACATCAAGGCCCCCTCGATGTAGACCGGCCACAGCGACAGGGTCACCTCGGAACCCCGGGTCAACACTGAGGTAGAATACTGGTGGTTTGGTGTGGCTATTGTGCGCAATGCCTTGACAAATTTGGCATGTGCCACTGACCATGACCATAAAGTTTACCGAGTGACTTTAACTTATACGAATCGAGACACAAGTCAGCCACGATCAGAGTGCCCAATCACAGTACACATCTAATATGCATGACCTTGCAGGTATAAACAAGTTACAAAACCGGTGGCTTGTCATGGCTATTGTGCGCAATGCCTTGACAGAGTTGGCATGTGCCACTGACCACGACCACAAAGTTTACCAAGTACATTAAACAGCTATGAATCATAACACGAGTCAGCCACGGTCAGAGTGTCCAATCACAGTGCTGATATACAGGACATGACCTTACAGGTATAAACAAGGTACAATACTGGTGGCTCGGTGTGGCCATTGTGTGCAATGCCTTGACAAAGTTGGCATGTGCCGCAGACCATGACCACAAATGTATCCAAGTGATGTTTACTTCTATTGATCATAACACGAGTCAGCCACGGTCAGAGTGTCCAATCAAAGTGCCGATGTACTAGGCATGATCTTGCAGGTGCAAACAAGGTAGAACACTGGTGGCTCGGTGTGGCTATTGTGTGTAATGTCTTGACAAAGCTGGCATGCGTAACTGACCATGACCAAAAATGTATCCAAGTGACTTTTACTTCTATTGATCATAACACGAGTCAGCCACAGTCAGAGTGTCCAATCACAGTGCAGATGTACTAGGCATTATCTTGCACATGCAAGCAAGGTAGAATACTGGTGGCTTGGTGTGGCTATTGTGCGTAATGCCTTGACAAGGTTGGCATGTGCCACTGACAATGGCCACAACGTCTACCAAGTGACTTTAACTTCTACGAATCATAACACGAGTCAGCCACAGTCAGAGTACCCAATCACAGTGCACATCTAATATGCATGATCTTGCAGGCATAAACAGGGTTAAGAACCGGTGTCTTGGCACGGCTATTGTGCGCAATGCTTTGACAAAGTTGGCATATGCCACTGACCATGACCACAAAGTTTACCAAGTGACTTTAACTTGTACGAATTGTAACACGAGTCAACCACAGTCAGATTGCCCAATCACTTTTCAGATGTACTAGGCATGAGCTTGCAGACATAAACAAGGAAAAAAACCGGTGGCTTGGCACAGCTATTGTGCGCAATGCCTTGACAAAGTTGGCATGTGCCACTGACCATGACCACAACGTTTACCAAGTTCCTTGAATGCTATGAATGATAACACGGGTCAGCCACAGTTAGAGTGTCCAATCACAGTGCAGATATACTGAGCATGACCTTACAGGTATAAACAAGGTACAATACTGGTGGCTCGGTGTGGTTATTGTGTGCAATGCCTTGTCAAAGCTGGCATGTGCCACTGACCATGACCACAAATGTATCCGAGTGACTTCTCCTTCTATTGATCATAACAAGAGTCTGCCACGGTCAGAAAGTCCAATCACAGTGCAGATGTACTAGGCATGATCTTGCAGGTGCAAACAAGGTAGAATACTGGTGGCTCGGTGTGGCTATTGTGCGCAATGCCTAGACCAAGTTGGCATGTGCCACTGACCATGACCAGAAAGTTTACCAAGTAACTTTAACTTCTATGAATCGTAACATGAGTCAGCCACAGTCCGAGTACCCAATCACAGTTCAGACGTACTAGGCATGACCTTACAGGTATAAACAAGGTAAAACACTGGTGGCTTGGCATGGCTATTGTGCCCAATGCCTTGAAAAGCTGGCATGTGCCACAGACCATGACCGCAAAGTTTACCAAGTACCTTAAACGGTTATGAATCACAACACGAGTCAGCCACAGTCAGAATGTCCAATCATAGTGCAGATATAATGGGAATGACCTTACAGGTATAAACAAGGTAGAATATTGGTGGCTCGGTGTGGCTATTGTGCGCAATGCCTTGACAAAGTTGGCATGTTCCACTGACCATGACCACAAATACAAGTAAGTGACGTTTCATTCTAGTGATCATAACACAAGTCAGCCACGGTCAGAGTGCCCAATCACAGTGCACATCTAATATGCATCATATTGCATGTATAAACAAGTTAAAAAACCGGTGGCTTGGCACGGCTATTGTGCGCAATGCCTTGACAAAGTTGGCATGTGCCACTGACCATGACCACAAAGTTTACCAAGTACCTTAAATTGCTATGAATCATAACACGAGTCAGCCACGGTCAGAGTGTGCAATCACAGTGCAGATGTACTAGGCATGAAATTGCAGGTTCAAAAAAGGTAGAATACTGGTGGCTCGGTGTGGCTACTGTGCGCTATGCCTTGACAAAGTTGGCATGTGCCACTGACCATGACGACAAAGTTTACCAAGTGACTTTGACCTCTACGAATCATAACACAAGTCAGCCACGGTCAGAGTACCCAATCATAGTGCACATCTAATACGCATGACCTTGCAGGTCTAAACAATGTAAAAAACCTGTGGCTTGGAACGACTATTGTGCGCAATGCCTTGACAAAGTTGGCATGTGCCACTGACCATGACCACAAAGTTTACCAAGTATGTTAAACGGCTATGAATTATAACACAAGTGAGCCACGATCATAGTGTCCAATCACAGTGCAGATATACTAGGCATGACCTTAGAGGTATGAACAAGGTAGAATTCTGGTGGCTCGGTGCGGCTAGTGTGCGCAATGCCTTGACAAAGTTGGCATGTGCCACTGACCATGACCACAAATGTATCAAGGTGACTTTTAATTCTATTGATCATAACACGAGTCAGCCACGGTCAGAGTGTCTAATCACAGTGCAGATGTACTAGGCATGACCTTGCATGTGCAAAGAAGGTAGAATACTGGTGGCTCGACGTGGCTATTGTGCGGAATGCCTTGACGAAGTTGGCATGTGCAACTGACCATGACCACAAAGTTAACCAAGAGACTTTACCTTCTACTAATCGTAACACGAGTCAGCCACGGTCAGAGTGCCCAATCATTGTGCACATCTAATATGCATGACCGTGCAGGTATAAACAAGGTTAAAAACCGGTTTCTTGGCATGGCTATTGTGTGCAATGCCTTGACAAACTTGGCATGTGCCACTGACAATGACCACAAAGTTTACCAAGTACCTTAAACGGCTATGAATCAGAACACGAGTCAGCCACGGTCAGGGTGTCCAATCACATTATAGATATATTGCGCATGACCTTGCAGGTATGAACAAGGTAGAATACTGGTGGCTCGGTGTGGCTATTGTGTGCAATGCCTTGACAAAGTTGGCATGTGCCACTGACCATGACCACAAATGTATCCAAGTGACTTTTAATTCTATTGATCATAACACGAGTCAGCCACGGTCAGAGTGTCTAATCACAGTGCAGATGTACTAGGCATGACCTTGCATTTGCAAAGAAGGTAGAATACTGGTGGCTCGACGTGGCTATTGTGCGCAATGCCTTGACAAAGTTAGCATGTGCCACTGACCATGACCACAAAGTTAACCAAGTGTCTTTAACTTCTACGAATCGTAACACGAGTCAGCCACGGTCAGAGTACTCAATCATCGTGCACATATAATATGCATGACCGTGCAGGTATAAAAAAGTTGCAAAACCGGTCGCTTGGCACGGCCATTGTGCCCAATGCCTTGACAAATTTGGCATGTGCCACTGACCATGACCACAAAGTTTACCAAGTACCTTAAACGGCTATGAATCAAAACACGAGTCAGCCACGGTCAGAGTGTCCAATCACAGTATAGATATATTGGGCATGACCTTGCAGGTATGAACAAGGTAGAATACTGGTGGCTCGGCGTGGCTATTGTGCGCAATGCCTTGACGAAGTTGGCATGTGCCACTGACCATGACCACAAATGTATCCAAGTGACTTTTAATTCTATTGATCATAACACGAGTCAGCCACGGTCAGAGTTTCAATCACATTGCAGATTTACTGGGCATGTCCTTGCAGGTGCAAACAAGGTAGAATAATGGTAGCTCGGTATGGCTATTGTGCGCAATGCCTTGACGAAGTTGGCATGTGCCACTGACCATGACCACAAATGTATCCAAGTGACTTTTAATTCTATTGATCATAACACGAGTCAGCCACGGTCAGAGTTTCAATCACATTGCAGATTTACTGGGCATGTCCTTGCAGGTGCAAACAAGGTAGAATAATGGTAGCTCGGTATGGCTATTGTGCGCAATGCCTTGACGAAGTTGGCATGTGCCACTGACCATGACCACAAATGTATCCAAGTGACTTTTAATTCTATTGATCATAACACGAGTCAGCCACGGTCAGAGTTTCAATCACATTGCAGATTTACTGGGCATGTCCTTGCAGGTGCAAACAAGGTAGAATAATGGTAGCTCGGTATGGCTATTGTGCGCAATGCCTTGACGAAGTTGGCATGTGCCACTGACCATGACCAGAAAGTTTACCAAGTGACTTTAACTTCTACGAATCGTAATACGAGTCAGCTACGGTCAGAGTGTCCAATCACAGTGCATAACTAATATGCATGACCTTGCAGGTATAAACAAGTTAAAAAACCAGTGGCTTGGCATGGCTATTGTGTGCAATACCTTGACAAAGTTGGCATGTGCCACTGACCATGACCACAAAGTTTACCAAGAGACTTTAACTTCTACGAATCATAACACGGATCAGCCACAGTCAGAGTACCCAATCACAGTGCACATCTAATATGCATGACCTTGCAGGTATAAACAGGGTTAAAAACCGGTGTCTTGGCGCGGCTATTGTGAGCAATGCCTTGACAAAGTTGGCATGTGCCACTGACCATGACCACAAAATATTACCAAGTGTCTTTAACTTGTACGAATCGTAACACGAGTCAGCCACAGTCAGAGTGCCCAATCAAAGTTGAGATGTACTAGGCTTGAGGTTGCAAGTATAAACAAGTTTAAAAAACGGGTCGCTTGGCACGGCTATTGTGCGCAATGCCTTGACAAAAATGTCATGTGCCACAGACCACGACCACAAAGTGTACCAGGTACCTTTAACGGCTATGAATCATAACACAAGTCAGTCACGGTCAGAGTGTCCAATCGCAGTGCAGACATACTGGGCATGACCTTACAGGTATAAACAAGGTAAAACACAGGTGGCTTGGTGTGGCTATTGTGCGCAATGCCTTCACAAAGTTGGCATGTGCCACTAACCATGTATCCTAAGTGACTTTTACTTCTATTGATCATAACACGAGTCAGCCACGGTCAGAGTGTCCAATCACAGTGCAGATATACTAGGCATGATCTTGCAGGTGCAAACAAGGTAGAATACTGGTGGCTTGGTGTCGCTATTGTGCGCAATGCCTTGACAAAGTTGGCATGTGCCACTGACCATGACTACAAAGTTTACCAAGTGACTTTAACGTCTATGAATTGTAACACAGGTCAGCCACAGTCAGAGTGTCCAATCACAGTCCGGATGTACTAGGCATGACCTTGCAGGTATAAACAACGTAAAAAACCGGTGGCTTGGCATGGCCATTGTGCGCAATGCCTTGACAAAGTTGGCATGTGCCACTGACCATGGCCACAAAGTTTACAAAGCACCTTAAACGGCTATGAATCATAACACGAGTCAGCCCCGGTCAGAGTGTCCAATCACAGTGCAAATATGCTGGACATGACCTTACACGTATAAACAAGGTACAATACAGGTGGCTCCCTGTGGCTATTGTGCACAATGCCTTGACTCAGTTGGCATGTGCCACTGACCATGACCACAAATGTATCCAAGTGACTCTCACTTCTATTGATCATAACACGAGTCAGCCACGGTCAGAGTGTCCAGTAACAATGCAGATGTACTAGGCATGATCTTACAGTTGCAAACAAGGTAGAATACTGGTGGCTCGGTGCGGCTATTGTGCGTAATGCCTTGACAAAGTTTGCATGTGCCATTGACCATGACCACAATGTTTACTAATTTTCTTTAACGTCTACGTATCATAACACGAGTCAGCCACGGTCAGAGTGCCAAATCACAGTGCACATCTAAAATGCATGACCTTGCAGGTAAAACAAGGTAAAAAACCGGTGGCTTGGCACGGCGACTGTGCGCAATGCCTTGTGCCACTGACCATGACCACAAAGATTTCCAAGTACATTAAACGGCTATAAATCATAACACGAGTCAGCCACGGTCATAGTGTCCAATCACAGTGCAGATATACTGGGCATGATCTTGTAGGTACGAAATAGGTAGAATAATAGTGGCTCTGTGTGGCCATTTTGCGCAATGCCTTGACAAAGTTGGCATGTGCCACTGACCATGACCACAAATGTATCCAAGTGACTTTTACTTCTGTTGATCATAACACGAGTCAGCCACGGTCAGAGTATCCAATCACAATTCAGTTAAACTAGGCATGATCGTGCAGGTGTAAACAAGGTAGAATACTAGTGGCTCAGTTTGGCTATTGTGCGCAATGCATTGACAAAGTTGGCATGTGCCACCGACCTTGACCACAGATATATCCAAGTGACTTTTACTTCTATTCATCATAACACCAGTCAGCCACGGTCAGAGTGTCCAATCACAGTGCAGATGTACTAGGCATGATCTTGCAGGTTAAAAAAAGGTAGAATACTCGTGGCTCGGTGTGGCTATTGTGCGCAATGCCTTGACAAAGTTGGCATGTGCCACTGACCATGACTGCAAAAGTTTACCAAGTGACTTTAACCTCTATGAATTGTAACACGAGTCAGCCACAATCAGAGTGCCCAATCACAGCGTACATCTACTATGCATGACCTTGAAGGTATAAACAAGGTAAAAAACCGGTGGCTTGGCACGGCTATTGTGCGCAATGCCTTGACAAAGTTGGCATGTAACACTGCCATGACCACAAAGTTTACCAAGTACATGAAACGGCTATGAATCATAACACGAGTCAGCCACGGTCATATTGTCCAATTTCAGTGCAGATATACTGGGCATGACCTTACAGGTACAAACAAGGTAATTACTGATGGCTCGGTGTGGTTATTGTGTGCAATGCCTTGACAAAGTTGGCATGTGCCACTGACCATGACCACAAATGAATCCAAGTGACTTTTACTTCTATTGATCATAACACGAGTTAGCCACGGTCAGAGTGTCCAATAACAATGCAGATGTTTTATGCATGATCTTACAGGTGCAAAGAAGGTCGAATATTGGTGGCTCGGTGTAGCTAGTGTGCGTAATGCATTGACAAAGTTTGCATGTGCCACTGACCATGACCACAATGTTTACCAAGTGACTTTAACGTCTACGGATCATAACACGAGTCAGCCATGGTCAGAGTGCCCAATCATAGCGTACTTCTCATATGCTTGACCTTGCAGGTAAAAACAGTGTAAAAAACCGGTGGCTTGGCACGGCTATTGTGCGCAATGCCTTGTGCCAATGACCATGACCACAAAGATTTCCAAGTACATGAAACGGCTATAAATCATAACACGAGTCAGCCACGGTCAGAGTGTCCAATCACAGTGCAGATATACTGGGCATGATCTTGCAGGTACAAACAAGGTAGACTACTAGTGGCTCCGTGTCTCTATTTTGTGCAATGCCTTGACAAAGTTGGCACGTGCCACTGACCATGACCACAAATGTATCCTCGATGAGTGTACTTGGAGCAAGAAACTGCAGGGTTGTAAAGTAAATTTAACTAAGTCGCAATTCAAGCACATGCCGAACTGTTGTATCTTCGTGTACTTTAATAGTTGGGCCTTAGTCACAATTCAAGCACATGCTTCCAGTCCATGACTTTCAGTGCGAGTTCAAGCAAACCATGGCTCGATCCTGATTTGAGCCTTGTAGTCTACCCCCAACACCGCAAAGAAAAAATGCACGGCTGTTGGTTCAAACTTACGTGAACCCTGTTTCGTCCTGGAAAATTGAAC
Source organism: Penium margaritaceum (assembly GCA_023375785.1). Classification (NCBI taxonomy): domain Eukaryota; kingdom Viridiplantae; phylum Streptophyta; class Zygnematophyceae; order Desmidiales; family Peniaceae; genus Penium; species Penium margaritaceum. The sequence goes on from SZWC01003762.1 coordinate 99,254, forward strand.
AACCGGGCAACGACAACATGAATACTGTGAGACCTTGCACCTAGACGTCTGATGACCGAACTACACCACTGAACCCCATACATGAGACAAGCTTAACTTCTCCACTTTCAACATTGTTTGAAAAATATCTATGACTAGGAGAACATTGTGACCCCACTCTATGTTCCATACCCTGCCTGCAAACCACATATATACGACAACCGTGCATGCAGAGAGGATGCCTGGTGTTGAAGTTTGTTGGCCACTCACAACTCTGTGCCCTCTTGCCTCTCACACTCTGCACACACTCTGTACATATTAAGTGACAATGGTCCCACCTGGGGAAGCGTCCGATGTGCCCATCGTGGTTGGAGCCGTTGACGTCCTCAAGCTGCTCCTGCTGCTGGACCCAGGAGTGCACTTGGGCACAGTCGTGACCATTGCATGACTCTCTATGACTTTCTAGGACTCTCTGTGATGCGGTAGATGCTAGGGCCCGTACACTCTCACTGCCGTGCTCTGCTTCATATTGCCTTTCCTTGCATGTGATTGGGGAGCTGCATGTTTCCCGGGTGCTGATCCTCAGGGGGCCAGCGTGCCGGTTTTGGCCGTGCATCGGTGAGTAGCCGCCCTCGGTTACTTCCGAGTGGTCGGGCTCGACCCCCGGGTGGCGGCACTCACCCGCTCGAGCTCATCGCTCGTGGTGGGTGAGCGCTTACCGGTTCTAGGTTCGCTCGCTCCCCCTCCCCTCACCAGTCTTGGTTGAGTGCGAACGTCTCTAAGGCAAGCTTACCGCATCCATGGCGTGTCTCACGCACTGTTGCCCATTGCTCTCACCCGCCTCGTACAACACAGGCTAAGCAAGCATTGTCCTAGTAACTACTGGTATGAGAGCAGCGTGAATTCACTCCCGCCACTCGTCGATCCTGGCCCCTTGAATCCTCGTGTGGCCCACAGTTGCCGTGGCCCGTACATTACTGCGGCGGACAATCTGTCCCTCTAGCCGTCTCTTTGGCTTGCAGCACATCTAGGGGCTGCTACCATCCTCCCCGGCCAGCACACCGCACCCGTTTCTTGATGCTTGCCTCGACTCTCTGAGGCCCGCGGGTGCTCTCTCGCCCGCCCGCTCATGTTCGACGGCCCTCGTTGATCTCAACTGCTCGTCTCCTCCTGACTCTCGGCTTCTCCTGTAACTGCTCTTCGCTGCTCTCCACGTTCTCTGCGGTCACTCTTGGCTGCACTCGGCTGCCCTCGACTGTCCGTGACTCTCGGGTATCCCTCTCGTCCCTCTCGGGCTCTCCTCAACCCTAAAGCTCTCTCCCATCTGCTCTCTTGCACGCTGCAGGACTCTCAGCTACCCTCGGTTGTTCTTGGCTGCTCTTGCTCACTCTGCGCTCTCTTCTGCATTCCACACTGCTGCTGGCTGTCCTCGGTCAGCAGCACTTCTCCTTGAAGGTGACGGCCTCCCGCAGACGTGCAGCCTGATCTACTGCTCTGACATCGCAGTGCGGTGCATCCTCCACCACTCACCATCGGATCCTGCTACCTAATCTCTCTCTCTCCCCGTTGGCACCTCCTCACTCTCCCTCGCCCTTGGCTGCTTCTGCAGCCACAGCAGGCACCCTGGATTCGCCACCCCTTGACGGGCCTCCGGACGAGGAGCTCGATTCTCCTTGCACTGCAGCACGTTACGCAAACCACGGGTGCGAGGACCATTGGGACTGTGAGGCATGATCTTGCAGGTACAAACAAGATAGAATACTGGTGGCTCGGTGTGGCTATTGTGCGCATACCTTGACAAAGTTGGCAGTGCCACTCACCATGACCACAACGTTTACCAAGTGACTTTAACTTTTACGAATCGTAACAAGATTCAGCCACAGTCAGGGTGCCCAACCACAGTGTACATTTAATATGCATGACCTTGCAGGTATAAACAAGTTAAAAACCGGTGGCCTGGCACGGCTATTGTGCGCAATGCCTTGACAAAATTGGCATGTGCCACAGACTATCACCACAATGTTTACCAAGTACCTTTAACGGCTATGAATCATAACACGAGTCAGCCACGGTTAGAGTGTCCAATCACAGTGCAGATACACTGGGCATGACCTTGCAGGTATACACAAGGTAAAATACTGGTGGTTTGGTGTGGCTATTGTGTGAAATGCCTTGAGAAAGTTGGCATGTAACACTGACAATGACCACAAATGTATCCAAGTGACTTTTACTTCTATTGATCATACCACGAGTCAGCCACGGTCAGAGTGTGCAATCACAGTGCAAATGTACTAGGCATGATCTTGCAGGTACAAACAAGGTAGAATACTAGTGTCTCGGTGTGGCTGTTTTACGCAATGCCTTGACAAAATTGGCATGTGCCACTGACCATGACCACAAATGTATCCAAGTGACTTTTACTTCTATTGATCATAACACTAGTCAGCCACGGTCCAAGTGTCCAATCACAGCGCAGATGTACTAGGCATGATCGCGCGGGTGCAAACAAGGTAGAATACTGGTGGCTTCGTTTGGCTATTGTGCGCAATGCCTTGACAAAGTTGGCATGTGCCACTGACCGTGACCACAAGTGTATCCAAGTGACTTTTACTTCTATTGATCATACCACGAGTCAGCCGCGGTCATAGTGTCAAGTTACAGTGCAGATGTACTAGGCATGATCTTGCTGGTTAAAAAAAGGTAGAATACTGGTGGCTTTGTGTGGCTATTGTGCGCTATGCCTTGACAAAGTTGGCATGTGCCACTGACCATGATAACAAAGTTTACCATGTGACTTTAACTTCTACGAATCGTAACACGAGTCAGCCACTGTGAGGGTGTCCAATTACAGCATACATCTAACATGCACAACCTTGCAGGTATAAACAAGGTAAAGAACTGGTGGCTTGGCACGGCTATTGTGCGCAATGCCTTGACAAATGTGGCATGTGCCACTGCCATGACCACAAAGTTTTCCAAGTACATTTAGTGGCTATGAATCAAAACACGAGTCAGCCACGGTCAGAGTGTCCAATCACAGTGCACATACACTGGGCATGACCTTACAGGTATAAACAAGGTAAAATACTGGTGGCTCGGTGTGGCTATGGTGCACAAAGCCTTGACAAAGTTGGCATGTTCCACTGATCATGACCACAAAGTTTACCAAGTGACTTTAACTTCTACGAATCATAACACGAGTCAGCCACGGTCAGAGTGCCCAATCAAAGTGCACATCTAATCTGCATGACCTTGCAATTATAAAAAAGGAAAAAAACCGGTGGCCTGGCAGGGCTATGGTGCGCAATGCCTTGACAAAGTTGGCATGTGACAATGACCATGACCACAAAGTTTACCAAGTACATTAAACAGCTATGAATCATAACACAAGTCAGCCACGGTCAGAGTGTCCAATCACAGTGTAGATATACTGGGCATGGCCTTGCAGGTATAAACAAGGTAGAATACTGGTGGCTCGGTGTGGCTATTGTGCGCAATTCCTTGACAAAGTTGGCATGTGTCACTGACCATGACTACAAATGTATCCAAGTGACTTTTACTTCTATTGATCATAACACGAGTCAGCCACGGTCAGAGTGTCCAAACACAGTGCAGATGTACTAGGCATGATCTTCCAGGTGCAAACAAGGTAGAATACCGGTCGCTCGGTGTGGCTATTGTGCGTAATGCCGTTACAAAGTTGGCATGTGCCACTGACCATGACCACATAGTGTACGAAGTGAGTTTAACTTCTACGAATCGTAATACGAGTCAGCCACGGTCAGAGTGCCCAATCACAGTGCACATATAATATGCATGAACTTGCAGGTATAAACAAGGTAAAAAACCGGTGGCTTGGCACGGCTATTGTGCGCAATGCCTTGACAAAGTTGGCATGTGCCACTGACCATGACCACAACGTTTACCAAGTACCTTAAACGGCTATGAACCATAACAAGAGTCAGCCACGGTCAGAGTGCCCAATCACAGTGCATATGTACTGGGCATGACATAACAGGTATAGACAAGGTAAAATACTGGTGGCTCGGTGTGGCTTTTGTGCGCAATGCCTTGACAAAGTTGGCATGTGCCACTGACCATGACCGCAAATGTATCCAAGTGACTTTTACTTGGATCAGAGTGTCCAATCACAATGCAGATGTACTAGGCTTGATCTTGCAGGTGCAAACAAGGTACAATACTGGTGGCTCGGTGTGACTATTGTGTGCAATGCCTTGACAAAGTTGGCATGTGCCACTGACCATGACCACAAAGTTTACCAAGTGACTTTAACTTCTAGGAACCATAACACGAGTCAGCCACGGTCAGAGTGCCCAATCAAATCACATCTAATATCCATGACCTTGCAGGTAAAAACAAGGTGAAAACCCGGTGGCTTGGCACGGCTATTGTGCGCAATGCCTTGACAAAGTTGGCATGTGCCACTGACCATGACCACAAATGTATCCCAGTGACTTTTACTTCTATTGATCATAACACGAGTCAGCCACGGTCAGAGTGTGCAATCACAGTGCAAATGTACTGGGCATGATCTTGCAGGTTAAAAAAAGGTAGAATGCTGGTGGCTTGGTGTGGCTATTGTGCGCAATGTTGGCTTGTGCCACTGACCATGACCTTAAAGTTTAGCAAGTGACTTTAACGTCTACGAATCGTAACACGGGTCAGCCCCAGTCAGAGTGCCAAATCATAGTTTAGATGTACTAGGCATGACCTTGCAGGTATATAAAAAGGTTTCAAAACCGGTGGCCTGGCACGGTTACTCTGCGCATTACCTTGACAAAGTTGGCATGTCCCACTGACCATGACCACAAAGTTTTCCAAGTACCTTAAACGGCTATGAATCATAACACGAGTCAGCCACGGTCGGAGTGTCCAATCACAGTGCACATATACTGGGCATGACCTTGCNGGTCAGAGTGTCCAATCACAGTGCAGATGTACTGGGCATGATCTTGCAGGTTAAAAAAAGGTAGAATACTGGTGGCTTGGTGTGGCTATTGTGCGCAATGTCTTGACAAAGTTGGCTTGTGCCACTGACCATGACCTTAAAGTTTAGCAAGTGACTTTAACGTCTACGAATCGTAACACGGGTCAGCCCCAGTCAGAGTGCCAAATCATAGTTTAGATGTACTAGGCATGACCTTGCAGGTATATAAAAAGGTTTCAAAACCGGTGGCCTGGCACGGTTACTCTGCGCATTACCTTGACAAAGTTGGCATGTCCCACTGACCATGACCACAAAGTTTTCCAAGTACCTTAAACGGCTATGAATCATAACACGAGTCAGCCACGGTCGGAGTGTCCAAGCACAGTGCACATATACTGGGCATGACCTTGCAGGTACAAACAAGGTAGAATACTTGTGGCTCGGTGTGGCTATTATACGCAATGCGTGGACAAAGTTGGCATGTGCCACTGACCATGACCACAAATGTATCCAAGTGACTTCACTTCTATTGATCATAACACGAGTCAGCCACTTTCAGAGTGTCCAATCAAAATGCAGATGTACTAGGCATGATCTTGCAGGTGCAAACAAGGTAGAATAATGGTGGCTCAGTGTGTACAACGCCTTGATAAAGTTGGCATGTGCCACTCACCATGGCCACAAAGTTTACCAAGTGACTTTAACTTCTACGAAACGTAACACGAGTCAGCCACGGTCAGAGTGTCCAATCACAGCGTACATCTAATATGCATGACCTTGCACGTATAAGCTAGGTAACAAACCGGTGGCTTGGCACGGCTATTGTGCACAATTCCTTGAAAACGTTGGCATGTGCCACTGACCATGACCACAAATTTTTCCAAGTACATTAAACGGCTATAAATCATAACACAATTCAGCCACGGTCAGAGTGTCAAATCACAGTACACATATACTGGGCATGACCTTGTAGGTATAATCAAGGTAGAATACTGGTGTCTCGGTTGGCTATTTTGCGCAATGCCTTGACAAAGTTGGCACGTGCCACTGACCATGACCACGAATATATCCAAGTGACTTTTACTTGTACTAACCATACAACGAGTCCGCCACGGTCAGAGTGTCCAATCACGGTGCAGATGTACTAGGCATGATCTTGCAGGTACAAAGAAGGTAGAATGCTGGTCGCTCGGTGTGGCTATTGTGCGCAATGACCTGACAAGGTTAGCATGTGCCACTGACCATGACCACACAATTAATCAAGTACATTAAACCGCTATGAATCATAACATGAGTCCGCCACGGCCAGAGTGTCCAATCACAGTGTAGATATACTGATCATGACCTTGCAGGTATAAACAAGGTAGAATACTGGTGGCTTGGTGTGGCTACTGTGCGCAATGCCTTGACAAAGTTGGCATGTGCCACTGACCATGACCACAATGTTTACCAAGTGACTTTAACTTTTACGAATCATAACACGATTCAGCGGCGGTCAGAGTACCCAATCAAAGTTCTGATGTACTAGGCATGACATTGCAGGTATAAACAAGGTGAAAAAACCGGTGGCTTGGGACGGCTATTGTGTGCAATGCCTTGACAAAGGTGGCATGTGCCACTGACCATGACCACAAAGGTTACCAAGTACCGTAAACGGCTATGAATCATTACACGAGTCAGCCACGGTCTGAGTGTCCAATCACTATGCAATATACTGGGAATGACCTTACAGGTATAAAAAAAGTATAATACTGGTGGCGCGGTGTGGCTATTGTGCGCAATGCCTTGACAAAGTTGGCATGTGCCACTGACCATGACCAAAAATGTATCCTAGTGACTTTTACTTCTATTGATCATAACACGACTCACCCACGGTCAGAGTGTCCAATCAAAGTGCAGATGTACTAGGCATGATTTTGCAGGTACAAACAAGGTAGAATACTGGTGGCTCGGTGTGGCTATTGTGCACAATGCCTTGACAAAGCTGGCATGTGCCACTGACCATGACCACAAACTTTACCAAGTGAATTTAACTTCTACAAATCATAACACGAGCCACGGTAAGAGTGCCCAATCACAGCGCACGTCTAATATGCATGAACGTGCAGGTATATACCATGTAAAAAACCGGTGGCGTGGCACGGCTATTGTGCGCAATGCCTTGACAAAGTTGGCATGTGCCACTGACCATGACCACAAAGTTTACCAAGTACCTTAAACGGCTATGAATCATTACAGAGTGTCCAATCACAGTGCAGATATACTGGGCATGACCTTGCAGGTATAAACAAGGTAGAATATTGGTGGCTCGGTGTGGCTATTGTGTGCAACGCCTTGACAAAGTTGGCATGTGCCATTGACCATGACCACACATGTATCCAAGTGACTTTTACTTCTATTGATCAAAACACGAGTAAGCCATGGACAGAGTGTCCAATCACAGTGCACATGTACTAGGCATGATTTTGCAGGTGGAAACAAGGTAGAAAACTGGTGGCTTGGTGTGGCTTTTGTGCGCAATGCCTTGACAAAGTTTGCATGTGCCACTGACCATGACCACAAAGTTTACCAAGTGACTTTACATTCTACGAATCGTAACACGAGTCAGCAACGGTCAGAGTGCCCAATCACAGTGCACATATAATATACATGACCTTGCAGGTGTAAAAAAGGTAAAAACGGGTGGCATGGCACGGCTCTTTTGTGCCATGCCTTGACAAAGTTGGCATGTGCCACTGACCATGACCACAAATTTTACCAAGTACTTTAAACGGCTATGAATCATTGCACGAGTCAGCCACGGTCAGAGTGTCCAATCACAGTGCAGATATACTGGGCATGACCTTGCAGGTATAAACAAGGTAGAATACTGGTGGCATGGTGTGGCTATTGTGTGCAATGCCTTGACAAAGTTGGCATGTGCCACTGACCATGACCACAAA
>SZWC01003762.1:133378-169543 GCA_023375785.1 Penium margaritaceum
GTGCCACTGACCATGACCACAAAGTTTACCAAGTGACTTTAACTTCTACGAATCATAACCCGAGTCAGCCACGGTCAGAGTGCCCAATCAAAGCGCACATCTAATATGCATGACATTGCAGGTATAAACAAGGTAGAAAGCCTGTGGCTTGGCACGGCTATTGTGCACAATGCCTTGACAAAGTAGGCATGTGCCACTGACCATGACCACAAAGTTTACCAAGTACATTAAACGGCTATGATTTATAACACGAGTCAGCCACAGTTAGAGTGTCCAATCACAGTGCAGATATACTGCGCATGACCTTGCAGGTATAAACAAGGTAGAATTCTGGTGGCTCGGTGTGGCTGTTGTGCGCACTTCTCTTCCCCGGAAAGGGGAGAAGGATAGGCGGACAAAATCAAAATCTCCCCGACTTTGTATATGTAGGGAAAAATTCCTCCCTCTCTTTTTGAGAAAATTCCTTGACAAAGTTGGCACATGCCACAGACCATGACCACAAATGTATCCAAGTGACTTTTACTTCTATTGATCATAACACGAGTTAGCCACGGTCAGAGTGTCCAATCACAGTGCTGATGTACTAGGCATGATCTTGCAGGTTCAAACAAGGTAGAATACTAGTGGCTCGGAGTGGCTATCTTGCGCTATGCCTTGACAAAGTTGGCATGTGCCACTGACCATGACCACAAATGTATCCAATTGACTTCAACTTCTCCGGATCATAACACGAGTCAGCCACGGTCAGAGTGTCCAATCACAGTGCACATGTACTAGGCATGATTGTGTAGGTGCAAACAAGGTAGAATGCTGGTGGCTCGGTTTGGCTATTGTGCGCAATGCCTTGACAAAGTTGGCATTTGCCACTGACGATGACCACAAATGTAACCAAGTGATGTTTATGTCTATTGATCATAACACGAGTCAGCCACGGCCAGAGTGTCCAATCACATTGCAGATGTACCAGGCATGATCTTGCAGGTGCAAAAAGAGGTAGAATACTGGTGGCTCGGTGTGGCTTTTGTGCGCAATGCCTTGACAAAGTTGGCATGTGCCAATGACCATGACCACAAACGTTACCAAGTAACTTTAACTTTTATGAATCGTTACACAATTCAGCCACGGTCAGAGTGCCCAGTCGCAGTGCACATCTAATATGGCATGACCTTGCACGTATAAACAAGTTAAAAAAACGGTGGCTTGGCACGGCTATTGTGCGCAATGCCTTGACAAAGTTGGCATGTGCCACTGACCATGACCACAAAGTTTACCAAGTACCTTTCACGGCTATGAATCATAACACGAGTCAGCCACGCTCAGAGTGTCCAATCACAGTGCATATATACTTCGCATGACCTTACAGGTACTAGCAAGGTCAAATACTAGTGGCTCGGGGTGGCTATTGTGCGCAATGCCTTGACAAAGTTGGCATGTGCCAATGATCATGACCACAAATGTATCCAAGTGACTTTTACTTCTATTGATCATAACACGAGTCAGCCATGGTCAGAGTGTCCAATCACAGTGCAGATGTACTAGGCATGATCTTGCAGGTGCAAACTAGGCAGAATAGTGGTGGCTCCGTGTGGCTATTGTGCGCAATGCCTTGACAAATTTGGCATGTGCCACTGATCATGACCACAAAGTTTACCAAGTGACTTTAACTTATACGAATCATAATACGAGTCAGCCACGGTCAGAGTGCCCAATCAAAGCGCACATCTTATATGCATGACCTTGCAGGTATAAACAAGGTAATAAACCGATGGCTTGGCACGGCTATTGTGGGCAATGCCTTGACAAACATGGCATGTGCCACTGACCATGACCACAAAGTTTACCAAGTACATTAAATGGCTATGAATCATAACACGAGTCAGCCACAGTCAGAGTGTCCAATCACAGTGCAGATATACCACGCATGACCTTGCAGGTATAAACAAGGTAGAATACTGTTGGCTCGGTGTGGCCATTGTGCGCAATTCCTTGACAAAGGTGGCATGTGCCACTGACCATGACCACAAATGTATCAAAGTGACTTTTAATTCTATTAATCTTAACACGAGTCAGCCACAGTCAGAGTGTCCAATCACAGTGTAGATGTACTGTGCACGATCTTGCAGGTGCAAACAAGGTAGAATACTGGTGGCTCGGTGTGGCTATTGTGCGCAATACCTTGAGAAAGTTGGCATGTACCACTGACCATGACCACAAAGTTTACCAAGTGACTTTAACTTCTACTAATCGTAACACGAGTCAGCCACGGTCAAAGTGCCCAAGCACAGTGCACATCTAATATGCATTACCTTAGAGGTATAAACAAGTTAAAAAACTGGTGGCTTGGCACGGCTATTGTGCGCAATGCCGTTACGTAGTTGGCATGTGCCACTGATCATGACCACAAAGTTTACCAAGTACCTTTAACGGCAATGAATCATAACACGAGTCAGCCAGAGTCAGAGTGTCCAATCATAGTGCAGATATACTGCGCATGACCTCGCAAGTATGAACAAGGTAGAATACTGGTGGCTCGGTGTGGCTATTGTGTGTAATGCCTTGACAAAGCTGGCATGCGTAACTGACCATGACCAAAAGTGTATCCAAGTGACTTTTACCTCTATTGATCATAACACGAGTCAGCCACAGTCAGAGTGTCCAATCACAATGCAGATGTACTAGGCATGATCTTGCAGGTGTAAAAAAGTTAGAATACTGGCAGCTTGGTGTGGCTATTGTGCGCAATGCCTTGACAAAGTTGGCATGTGCCACTGACCATGACCACAAAGTTTACCAATTGACTTTAAATTCTATGAAGCATAACACGATTCAGCCACAGTCAGAGTACCCAATCACAGTGCACATCAAATATGCATGACCTTGCAGGTATAAACAGGGTTAAAGACTGGTGTCCTGGCACGGCTATTGTGCGCAATGCCTTGACAAAGTTGGCATGTGCCACTGACCATGACCACAAAGTTTACCAAGTGACTTTAACTTGTACGAATCGTAACACAAGTCAGCCACAGTCTGAGTGCCCAATCACAGTTCAGATGTACTAGGCATGACCTTGCATGTATAAACAAGGTTAAAAACCGGTGGCTTGGCACGGCTATTGTGGGCAATGCCTTGACAAAGTTGACATGTGCCACTGACCATGACCACAAAGTTTACCAAGTACCTTAAACGGCTATGAATCACAACACGGGTCAGCCACGGTCGGAGTGTCCAATCACAGTGCAGATATACTTGGCATGACCTTACAGGTATAAACAAGGTAGAATACTGGTGGCTTGGTGTGGTTATTGTGTGCAATGCCTTGACAAAGTTGGCATGTGCCACTGACCATGACCACAAATGTATCCAAGTGGCTTTTACTTCTATTGATCATAACACGAGTCAGCCACGGCCAGAGTGTCCAACCACGGTGTAGATGTACTAGGCATGATCTTGTAGGTACAAACAAGGTAGAATACTGGTGGCTTGGTGTGGTTATTGTGTGCAATGCCTTGACAAAGTTGGCATGTGCCACTGACCATGACCACAAATGTATCCAAGTGGCTTTTACTTCTATTGATCATAACACGAGTCAGCCACGGCCAGAGTGTCCAACCACGGTGTAGATGTACTAGGCATGATCTTGTACGTGCAAACAAGGTATAATACTGGTGGCTCGGTGTGGCTAGTGTGCGCAATGCCTTCACCAATTTGGCATGTGCCAATGACCATGACCACAAAGTTTACCAAGTGACTTTAACTTCTATGAGTCGTAACACAAGTCAGCCACAGGCAGAGTGCCCAATCAGAATTCAGATGTACAAGGCATGACCTTGCAGGTATAAACAAGGTAAAAAACCGGTGGCTTGGCATGGCTATTGTGCGCAATGCCTTGACAAAGCTGGCATGTGTCACTGACCATGACCACAAAGTTTACCAAGTACCTTAGATGGCTATGAATCAAAACGCGAGTCAGCCACTGTCAGAGTGTCCAATCATAGTGCACATATACTGCGCATGACCTCGCAGGTATGAACAAGGTAGAGTAATGGTGGCTCAGTGTGGCTATTTGTGCGCAATCCCTTGACAAAGGTGGCATGTGCCACCGACCATGACCACAAATGTATCAAAGTGACTTTTACTTCTTTTCATCATAACACGAGTCAGCCACAGTCAGAGTGTCCAATCACAGTGCAGATGTACTAGGCATTATCTTGCACATGCAAACAAGGTAGAATACTGGTGGCTTGGTGTGGCTATCGTGCGCAATGCCTTGACAAGGTTGGCATGTGCCACTGACCATGGCCACAACGTTTACCAAGTGACTTTAACTTCTACGAATCATAACACGAGTCAGCCACAGTCAGAGTACCCAACCACAGTGCACATCTAATATGCATGATCTTGCATTCTTCCCATTGGGTTACAGCTACATTTGCTTTCCCTTCATCTCGACGTCAGCCATTCCTTTGTCCGTGTGCACTTTGTTCTGTCGTGACCTCGGCGCTGAGGCCTTTGGTCCACGCCTCGGTCACCTACTCGCTACAATGGCCATGCTTCTACTTCGACTCACCAAACCGTGCAGTGTCTTGCAGTCTTCCTGCCTTTGTCCTTAGCCGTAGTATCATTCCCAGCATCCTCATCAGTCATCTCCAAGTTATCTCTCCTCTCTCCTGCTTGCCCGCGGCTCGGACGGCGACTCGGTTCCATCCCGCACTCCAGATCACTCTCCACACTCTCTGCAACACCTCCAAAATCGTGATATGGTACCAAAGTTCAGCAGAGGATTCTGAGCAAACAATCCTCCTCCACGCGCTGCCTACATCTCCTGGCGCCTGAAGCACTTCACTAAAGCGCTCCATGACCAATTCGCCAGCAGTCCTTTCCCCAGCAGCAGCAGCATCGCATTCCACCGAAGCAACAGCAATTCCTCACAAACAAACAGCCTCCTCCTACAAAGTGTGACCAACTTCACTGATCCGTGTATGGGCGCGGCCCGGTGACGGTGTAAAACTCCATAAACAGCAGCAGGAGCAACAGCAGAAACCGACCATCCTCCTTCTTTTACATACATCGCAGCCGTCCAAGCAAAGTCATCCATCTATCACATTTTGTCACTTCAAACCAACCACTTCAAACGTTTCACCAACTACTTGTACCTTCAGACCCTCCATCCTCCCTTTGCCGACTAAAGCTCCTCGCNAACTCCATTCATCAGTCATCCGCCTTTCTCAGCATTAGAATCCGTGCTAGCAGTATCCCTGAACGGTGTATGGGCACCGCTTGGTGAGACTGCATCACACGGAAACTAGCATCTTTCTCAATCGCAGCAGGCATCCAGAAACACTGCATCTGACACTCCTCCCTCCTTTCTCAGCAGCTCAAGCTTTGTACCTGCCTCCCTCATCACTACCAACATCAGCATACAAGGACCAAGCTACAGCAGGCACTCTTCACTCCTTGCAATCCCCAACAGACAACCCAGCAACCACACGACTCTCCAGAATCATTACCTCTGCCTCCGCGCAAACACCAGCATTCAAATCCTCATCAACAACAATGCTTCCTTTTGCCCTCGGCTGCCTGACCATTGCTGCATGGAACCATGTCCGCCACCATCTCTAGCAACGCAAACACCCCATATCGTCCTCTGCCATCCATGAGCCAACAAACACGCCTCAAGCATCTGACGTTGTCTGTCCTCTCTCACCTCTCCCAGGCATTTCCGACCGTCATCCTATGACAGCACCCAGCTCCTCCCTCTACCTTCTCACCATTGACACTCCTACAGAAGCAGCGACCCTAACCATCACTCCTGAATCCACCAACAAGTCCTCTACTTCACAACCTCAGTTCCCCTCAGCAAACATCATCTCTCCATACCCAACTTTTGTCACCAACAACTCACCTCCATCAACTTCAACACCAAACCACCAACTTCATCTTATCGACACCACTGTGTTACCTTCATCCTCCTTCAACAGACGATCCTCTCGCTCATCCGCATTGCCACCACCACAAGTCTTTACCAATCAATGCCCTTCTCATCGGTCAAGGAGTCCAGCACGAAGATACAGGTGCTGGCTCCTTTCCAAAGCCCGCAATCTTGATCCTTTCCGTCATCCGGCAGCAGTATCCCTATCTTCTACAAAAATATTATCTCTTGCAGGAGAAGAAGAAGGTGAAGGATTTAACCTGTGACCAAGGGGGCATCAAGCTTCTCTGAGTGGTCACACCAACATCTCCTGGATACACCAAACCGTTCATGACTTGTTCCATTGAGGGCCGGTGTCAGAAGAATAAAAGAAACAATGGCACAAGACTATTGGGGTACAACAGGAAAAGATTACTGAAATACCCATCGAGCCGGTGACACAAGAATAAAAGAAAATAAGTGATCATGCTCAAATCCGATGATCTGGTCGGTGCTCATACCGACACCAAAGACCCACGTTCTCCCATTCTTGCTCGCCCTAAACCCGCCGTGCGGCCCGCTACACACGTCGCAACAAAGTCGCGGACCACGTCCGCCTCCTCGCACCTCCAAGACCAAGATGTGTGCGCACCCGAACATCAAGTACGTGGACCGGCACCGGTAGCACTCCTCCACCCCACGGCTCCACTCTCCACTAGGAGAACTCCCCTGCATAGTCCCAAGCGGCTCCACTAGGAGCACTCTAGTAACCCAGACTAGCAAAGTATACACGTAGCACTAACATCATTGTGTTTCTTGCATCCATTCAATCTAAGTCATTTTCCCTTCCGTTGCCCGCCTTCGTGCTGTGGCACTCCGCCTTCTTTCCGCTGCCCGCCTTCGTGCTGTGGCACTCCGCCTTCTTTCATTACCTGCCTCCATGCCGTGGCACTTCCGCTGCCTTCCGCTGCCCGCCTCCAAGCTATGGCACTTTCGCTACTTCCCGTTGCCTACCTCGACGCTGTGGCACTTTGCTGCTTTCTGCTGCCCGCCCCCAAGCTGTGGCACATCTTCTTCAATTGCCTCCATCCGTCCATCAACGTTCTTCTTGCTGGGTTAGAGCTGCATTTGCTTTCCCTTCATCTTGACGTTGTTCATTCCTTTTTCCATGTGCACTTTGTACTGTCATGACCTCGGCGCTGAGGCCTTCGGCCCACGCCTCGGTCACTTACTCGCTACACTGGCCATGCTTCTACTTTGACTCACCAAACTGTGCAGTGTCTTGCCGCCTTCCTGCCTTCGTCCTTAGCCGCAATATCATTCCCAACATCTTCATCACTCATCTCCAATTTATCTCTCCTCTCTCCTGCTTGCCCGCGTCTCAGACCGCGACTCGGTTTCATCCTGTGGAGCCCTTCTTGTCGTATCTCTTCGTTCCACGCCGTGGGGCTTTGGCGTGGGGTCACCCTGCGTTCTCCTCCCCCTGTTCCTCTTCCCTACGGCTCCTGCAAGCGCCTTGCTACCTCCTCCTGTTCTGCCTGCATCCTCCTTCTCGTATCATCACTCTCCTCACACGGCAGGCAGAGTCGTCCATGGAGACCTGTCTGTGTGTTGCTGTAGCGACAGGCACATGGGAGGTACACCCGCTGATGGCAGCTGATACAGTGCTACCTACGGACACGAATTGGGTCCCTGCATGTGGCGCACAGCTCCCTCCGTGAACTCGTGCATCGAAGGCATTGATACAATGCAATGCACCCTCCGTGACACAGCCTCCTTTCCCCCACCTTCTTCACATATTCGTTATGTGAGAAACATCCGCACTTCTCACACCATGGGGTCACTCCTCTCAGCTTCCTCAAGCAACTGGGGCAATCCCCTTCCACCGTGCCTGTGCGTGGTCGTATCTAATAACCGATGTAGTTATTCCTCCCCTCTTCATTCGTCTTGATGCAGGCAGCGTGTGCTTCCCGCTTGCAATAGTCGCATTTCCCGTGTGGAGATCCCAGCGGTCTTCTATAGCCACAGCACTCAATGCCTGCCGCAGCATTGTGCTCCTGTCTGAGCACGACTCTCACCTCTATGGGTATTCCCTGTTTGACCTTTTGGTAGGGCATGTAGATCCAGCCTCCTTCTTCATCTGCCATTCCACACTCCTGATGCATGTGGCACTTGCAACGCCTGCACTGTCTGGCAGGCAGGTGTACCCTCTTCTCGTACCACGGGCAACTACCAGCACGACGTGTCTTCTCTCCTACTGCTCCTTGCCTGCGTCTGCGGCCCTTGCTTCTCCCCCTCCCACTACAATGCCCCCGACCCAACTGCCTTGTCTTGGCCCTGCTCTTCCCATGGCATCCCTATTCGCACTTCCCAGTCTCACCCCTGCTTCAACCCCAGGCCTCTTTGTTCCCTTGCCCCTTCCTGGATCCATCAGCTACCCAGCATTTCCACTCCATGGGCTTCACGCAATCCCCGCGCCTGTCTCTGCTGCCTTCCCTTGTACTCCCGTGGGCGTCCCTCGCAGTCCTCCCGATGTTGATCCCCTTGCCAGTGAAGGGCGATGGGGGCCCCTCTTTGCTCCTCTCCCCCTGTGTTGTCCTCTCGAGGTGGCACGATGGATCCACCGTCGTGCTGGTGCATCATCCACCGGAGCAGCGGCCCGTCCCAGTGCCTCCGAGCATCCAGGTGTCGTTGCTCCTCCCCTAGCCTCAGCTCCCCGTCCTTGCTGCGTCCTTCCTGGTGCACTTGGTATGTCAGAGCGCTGGGTAGATCGATTATCCGCCGGGGGTGGATGAGGATGGGATCGCACATCTGGTCCCTGTGGGGTTGGTGGCCTCGGTGCTGCCGGTGGCGGCTCATTTCTAAAGAGGCACCACTGAGGTGTCACGGCCAACGCCTTATTCACCATAGCCAGCACCTTCCTTCTTACTTCGGGGACATCCCTGTTCCCCAGCGCCCTCATTGCCAACACTGCCTTCCGAGCCGCTACTCCCTCCGGTCCGGACAGTGCCACTGCATTGCGGTAGAGTTGTTCCACTGGGTGTGCATCTGCGTATGAGCGTGGCGTTGCCCTTTCCCTTGCGCTCTGCCATTCTTCCTCTCTCTGTTGCTTCTTATCCCGTGCCCGGGCCTCAAGTCGTAACTTTGCCACACATTTGTCGCAATGATGTCCTACCCCACGCAGCACCTGCCCGCAAGGTCAATGGAGCGGCTGGTAGCATCCCTCGCACCACTCGGTGGCGTTGCGGTTACCATACTCTGTACAGTACAGGCTCCACTCCAGTTCTGCCGCTTGCCGACCTCCCCCTCCCTGCTCCTCTCTTTCTTTCCGCATTCTCCCTTTCAGCTCCGGCATACAAGCCGGAAAGACATGCACTGCCTTCTGTTGCAGCAGCTCCTATTCTCCACAGATATAGTGGAGGGCCACCTTGTAATTGAAGCAGTGTTTCTTCTGTGTCCTCACTAGCCGCTTGCACCTTCCGCACTCCTCCGTCTCCTCCACCCCGGGCACACTTGGTCCAGCAGCCTTTCCACCCTCCTTGTCCATCTCTTGTTCTTATTCAACCAGCCTGCAGATGCAGCTCTTGCAATGCCGTCCCAACCCCGGAATCTCCGTCCCACACTTGCAGTGGAGGGATGCTTTACATTCATAGCACCAGGTTGCCTCCATGGGGTCCTACTGCTCTCCGCAGGCTTCACACCTCTCAATACACCGCTTGGGTGCGGGCCTGTTCTTCCTCCTGTCCTATTTGTCTGCTTTTGCCAGCATGAGAGGTGCACACTTCTTACATCCTATCACCTTCCGCCGCATCCTTATCTTTGGATCCTTGCAGGCTGCATGCACAGGATATCTACACACGTAGCAGCGGAACAAAGTGGTAGCGTCCATCGGCTCTTCACAGTTACCGCAGGGTTCCTTCTCGTTCTACAGCACACTGGATTTCCCAACCGTGGCCCCCATCCCCGAGCGGATCCTTTCCTCCTCCCTTTCTTGCTGCAGTTCCTCCTCACTGTCTACCCCCATGCTCTCCTTCAAATTTAGTGCACAGACCTGACACATCTTGATGTCGTGCACGGTGTCCAGTTCCAAGTCGTAATACGCCAAATGTAGGCTGGCCTTGCATCCCTCGTACACCACCTCTCCCTTAGTGGCAACCGGGTTCTTAAATGTTGCACAGAGTTACAGAGCCACCTCCTCCTGTCCTTCCTCTTCACCTTGATCATCCGCCTTGATGCTTAATTCTAGCTCTTCATGCCGCTGCTCCTCTTCCCCTTGCGTGGGTGTCTGTTGTCGTGACCGTGCTTCCGCTTCTAGCCGGGAACTGGTTGGCCATAAAGATCTATCATCAAGGGGAAGTGGCTCCCATCTTCAAGGAGGAGCAATGAGCAAGCTGTGGTGTTCTTCTTGCATGGGTACAGCCTTTTCCTCTCCCCATTTATCCGCCTCTTTTCATTGCTTCTTTTCTCCCAGTCCAGCTCTTTGGGGCCCTTTTTGTTTCTTCTTCCGTTGCTCCTCCCGCTGCTCCTCTGTTGTTGTTCCTGGTGGTGCTTAGGCCTTGGGCGCCGTACTGGGTGCAGCTGCCGCAGAAGGCAGCACCTCCTGTCCCCGCAGCTCTGCTGCTGCCACTGGTGGCGCTGGCGCTCCGGGCGCCGCGCCGGGTGCAGCTACCACAAACTGCAGCACCTCCTGTCTCCGCTGCTCTACTGCTACTGCTGGTGGCGCTGGCGCTCGGGGCACCACGCCCAGTACAGCCGCCGCAGAAGGCAACACCTCTTGTCCCCGCTCATATACTGTTGCTGTCGATGGTGCTGGCGCTCCGGGCGTTGCACCGGGTGCAGCTGCCGTAGAAGGCAGTGCCTCCTGTCCACGCTACTCTACTGCTGCTGCTGGTGGTGCTAGCGCTCCGGGCGCCACGCCGGGTGCAGCTGCCGCAGGTGGGAGCACGGTCAGAGTGTCCAATCATATTGTACATCCAATATGCATGACCTTGCAGGTATAGACAAGGAAAAAAACCGGTGGCTTGGCACGGCTACTGTGTGCAATGCCTTGACAAAGTTGGAATGTGCCACTGACCATGACCACAAATGTATCCAAGTGACTATTACTTCTATTGATCATGACACGAGTCAGCCACGGTCAGAGTGTCCAATCATAATGCAGATGTACTAGGCATGATCTTGCAGGTGGAAAAAAGGTAGAATACTGGTGGCTCGGTGTGGCTATTGTACACAATGCCTTGACAAAGTTGGCATGTGCCACTGACCACGGCCACAAATGTATCCAAGTGACTTTTACTTCTATTGATCATAACACGAGTCAGCCACGGTCAGAGTGTCCAGTCCTAGTGCAGATGTACTAGGCATGATCTTGCAGGTACAAACAAGGTAGAATACTGGTGGCTCGGCATGGCTATTGTGCGCAATGCCTTGACAAAGTCGGCATGTGCCACTGACCATGGACACAAAGATTACCAAGTGACTTTTACTTCTACGAATCATAACACGAGTCAGCCACGGTCAGAGTGTCCAATCACAGTGCAGATGTACTAGGTATGATCTTACAGGTGGAAACAAGGTAGAATACTGGTGCATTGGTATGGCTATTGTGCACAATGCCTTGACAAATTTGGCATGTGCCACTGACCATGACCACAAATATATCCAAGTGACTTTTACTTCTTTTGAGCATACCACGAGTCAGCCACGGTCAAAGTGTCCAATCACATTGCAGATGTACTAGACATGACCTTGCGGGTACAAACAAAGTAGAATACTGGTGGCTTGGTCTGGCTACTGTCCGCAATGCCTTCAGAACTTTTGCATGTGCCACTGACCATGACCACAACGTTTACCAAGTGACTTTAACTTCTACGAATCGTACCACAAGTCAGCCACGGTTTGAGTGCCCAATCTCAGTTCAGATGTACTAGGCATGACCTTGCAGGTATAAACAAGGTAAAAATCTGGTGGCCTCGCACGGCTTTTGTGCGCAATGCCTTGACAAAGTTGGCATGTGCCACTGACCATGACCACAAAGTTTACGAAGTACCTTAAACGGCTATGAATCATAACACAAGTCAGCCACGGTCAAAGTATCCAATTACAGTGCAGATGTACTAGGCATGATCTTGCAGGTGCAAACAAGGTAGAATACTGGTGGCTCGGTGTGGCTATTGTGTGCAATGCCTTGACAAAGTTGGCAAGTTCCACTGACCATGACCACAAATGTATCGAAGTGACTTTTACTTCTATTGATCAAAACACAAGTGAGCCACGGTCAGAATGTCCAATCACAGTGCACATGTACTAGGTATGATCTTGCATGTACAAACAAGGTCGAATACTGGTGGCTCGGTGTGGCTATTGTGCACAATGCCTTGACAAAGTTTGCATGTGCCACTGACCATGACCACAATTTTTACCAAGTGACTTTATCATCTACAAATCGTAACACGAGTCAGCCATGGTCAGAGTGTCCAATCACAGTTTAGATGTACTAGGCATGACCTTGAAGGTATAAAAAAGGTATAATAATGGTGGCTCGGTGTGGCTATTGTGCGCAATGCCTTGACAAAGTTGGCATGTACCACAAACCATGACCACAAATGTATCCAAGTGACTTTTACTTCTATTGATCATAACACGAGTCAGCCACGGTCAGATTGGACACTCTGACCGTGGCTGACTCGTGTTATGATTCATAGCCGTTTAAGGTACTTGGAAAACTTTGTGGTCGTGGTCAGTGGCACGTGCCAGCTTTGTCAAGGCATTGCACACAATTGCCGTGCCAAGCCACCAGTTATTTACCTTGTTTATACCTGCAAGGTCATGCATATTAGAGGTGCACTGTGATTGGGCACTCTGACCGTGGCTGACTCGTGTTACGATTCGTAGAAGTTAAAGTCACTTGGTAAACTTTGTGGTCATCGTCAGTGGCACATGCTAACTTTGTCAAGGTATTGCGCACAATAGCCACACCGAGCCATTAGTATTCTACCTTGTTTATACCTGTAAGGTCATGTCCAGTATATCTTCACTGTGATTGGACACTCTGACCGTGGCTGACTCGTGTTATGATCAATAGACGTAAAAGTCACTTGGATACATTTGTGGTCATTGTCAGTGGCACATGCCAACCTTGTCAAGGCATTGCGCACAATAGCCACACCGAACCACCAGTATTCTATGTTGTTTGCACTTGCAAGATCATGCCTAGTACATCTGCACTGTGATTGGACACTCTGACCATGGCTGACTCGTGTTATGATGCATAGCCGTCTAAGGTACTTGGTTAACTTTGTGGTCATGGTCAGTGGCACATGCCAACTTTGTCAAGGCATTGCGCACAATAGCCGGGCCAAGCCACCGGTTTTTTACTCTTTTATACCTGCACGATCATGCCTAGTACATCTACACTGTAGTTGGGCACTCTGACCGTGGCTGACTCGTGTAACGATTCGTAGAAGTTAAAGTCACTTGGTAAACTTTGTGGTCATGGTCAGTGGCACATGCCACCTTTGTCAAGGCATTGCGTGCAATAGCCATACTAAGTCACCAGTATTCTACGTTGTTTGCACCTGCAAGATTATGCATAGTACATCTGCACTGTGATTGGACACTCAGATCGTGGCTGTGGCGTGTTATGATCAATAGAAGTAAATTTACTTAGATACATTTGTGGTAATGGTCAGTGGCACATGCCAACTTTTTCAAGGCATTGCGCACAATATCAACACCGAGCCACCACTATTCTACCTTGTTTGCACCTGCAAGATCATGCCTAGTACATCTGCTCTATGGTTGGACACTCTGACCGTGGCTGACTCGTGTTATGATCAATAGAAGTAAAGGTCACTTGGATACGTTTGTGGTCATGGTCAGTGGCACATGTCAACTTTGTTAAGGCATTGCGCACAATAGCCACACCAAGCCACCAGTATTCTACCTTGTTTACACTTGCAATATCATGACTAGTACATATGCACTCTGATTGGAGACTCTAGCCGTGGCTGACGCATGTTATGATCAATATAACTAAAAGTCACTTGCATACATTTGTGGTCATGGTCAGTGGCACATGCCAACTTTGTGAAGGCATTGTGCACAATAGCCACACCGAGCCAACAGTATTCTACCTTTTTTGCACCTGCAAGATCATGCATAGAACATCTGCACTTTGATTGGACACTCTGACCGTGGCTGACTCGTGTTATGGTCAATAGAAGTAAAAGTCATTTGGATACATGTGTCGTCATGGTAAGTGGCACATGCCAGCTTGATAAAGGCATTGCACACAAGAGCCACACCAAGCCACCAGTATTCCACCATAATGTATACCTGTAAGGTCATGCCTAGTATATCTGCACTGTGATTGGACACTCTGATTGTGGCTGACTTGTGTTATGATCAATAGCCGTTTAAGGTACTTGGTAAACTTTGTGGTCATGGGCAGCGGCACATGCCAACTTTGTCAAGGCATTGCGCACAATAGCCGGGCCAAGCAACCAGGTTTTTACTTGTTTACATATGCAATATCATGCCTAGTACATCTGCACTGTAGTTGGGCACTCTGACCGTGGCTGACTTGTGTAACGATTCGTAGAATTTAAAGTCACATGGTAAACTTTGTGGTCATGGTCAGTGGCACATGCCACCTTTGTCAGGGCATTGCGCACAATAGCCACACTGAGCCACCAGTATTCTACCTTGTTTGCACCTGCAAGATCATGCCTAGTACATCTGCACTGTAGTTGGGCACTCCGACCGTGGCTGACTTGTGTAACGATTCGTAGAATTTAAAGTCACATGGTAAACTTTGTGGTCATGGTCAGTGGCACATGCCACCTTTGTCAGGGCATTGCGCACAATAGCCACACTGAGCCACCAGTATTCTACCTTGTTTGCACCTGCAAGATCATGCCTAGTACATCTGCACTGTAGTTGGGCACTCCGACCGTGGCTGACTTGTGTAACGATTCGTAGAATTTAAAGTCACATGGTAAACTTTGTGGTCATGGTCAGTGGCACATGCCACCTTTGTCAGGGCATTGCGCACAATAGCCACACTGAGCCACCAGTATTCTACCTTGTTTGCACCT
The DNA here is from genome assembly GCA_023375785.1 of Penium margaritaceum. Classification (NCBI taxonomy): domain Eukaryota; kingdom Viridiplantae; phylum Streptophyta; class Zygnematophyceae; order Desmidiales; family Peniaceae; genus Penium; species Penium margaritaceum. The sequence goes on from SZWC01003762.1 coordinate 148,385, forward strand.
GCAAGATCATGCCTAGTACATCTACACTGTAGTTGGGCACTCTGACCGTGGCTGACTCGTGTTATGATCAATAGAATTAGAAGTTACTTGGATACATTTTTGGTCATGGTCAGTGGCACATGCCAACTTTGTCAAGGTATTGCACACAATAGCCACACTGAGCCACCTGTATTCTTTCTTGTTTATACCTGTAAGGTCATGCCCACTATATGTGCACTATGATTGGACACTCTGACCATAGCTGACTCGTGTTATGATCAAGAGAAGTATAAGTCATTTTGATACAGTCGTGGTCATGGTCAGTGGCACATGCCCACTTTCTCAAGGCATTGCGCACAATAGCCACACCGAGCCACCAGAATTCTACCTTGTTTATACCTGCAAGGTCATGCCCAGTATATCTGCACTGTGATTGGACACTCTGACCGTGGCAGACTCATGTTATGATTCATAGCTGTTTGATGTACTGGGTAAACTTTGTGGTAATGGTCAGTGGCATATGCCAACTTTGTCAAGGCATTGCGCACAATAGCCGTGCCAAGCCACCGGTTTTTTACCTTGTTTATGCGTGCAAGGTCATGCATATTAGATGTGCACTGTGATTGGGCACTCTGTCCGTGGTTGACTCGTGTTACAATTCGTAGACGTTAAAGTCACTTGGTAAACTTTGTGGTCATGGTCAGTGGCACATGCCAACTTTGTCAAGACAATGCGCACAATACCCACACCAAACCACCAGTATTCTATGTTGTTTGCACCTCCAAGATCATGCCGTGTACATCTGCAATGTGATTGGATACTCTGACCGTGGCTGACTCGTGTTATGATTCATAGCCGTTTAAGGTACTTGGTAAACTATGTGGTCATGGTCAGTGGCACATGCCAATTTTGTCAAGGCATTGCGCACAATAGCCGTGCCAAGCCACCGGTTTCTTACCTTGTTTATACCTGTAAGGTCATGCATATTAGATGTGCACTGTGCTTGGGCACTCTGACCGTGGCTGACTCGTGTTATGATTCATAGCCGTTTAAGGTACTTGGTAAACTATGTGGTCATGGTCAGTGGCACATGCCAATTTTGTCAAGGCATTGCGCACAATAGCCGTGCCAAGCCACCGGTTTCTTACCTTGTTTATACCTGCAAGGTCTTGCATGTTAGATGTGCACTGTGGTTGGGTACTCTGAATGTGGCTGACTCGTGTTACAGTTTGTAGAAGTTAGAGTCACTTGGTAAACTCTGTGGTCATGGTCAGTGGCACATGCCAACTTTGTCAAAGCACTGCGCACAATAGCTGTGCCAAGCCATCGGTTTTTTTCCTTGATTATACCAGCAAGATCATGCATATTAGATGTGCACTGTGATTGGGCACTCTGACCGCAGCTGACTCGTGTTACAATTCGTAGAAGTTAAAGTCACTTGGTAAACTTTGTGGGCATGGTTAGTGGCACATGCCAACTTTCTCAAGGCATTGCGCATAATAGCCACACCGAGCCACTCGTATTCCACCTTTTTTGTACCTGCAAGACTACGTCTAGTACATCTGCACTGTGATTGGATACTCTTACCGTGGCCGACTCGTGTTATGATCAAAAGAAGTAATAGTCACTAGGATACAATTGTGGTCATGGTCAGTGGCACATGCCAACTTCGTCAAGGCATTGCGCACAATAGCCACACCGAGCCACCAGTATTCTGCCTTGTTTATACCTGGAAGGTCATGCCCAGTATATCTGCACTGTGATTGGACACTCAGACGGTGGCTGACTCGTGTCATGATTCATAGCCGTTTAATGTACTTGGTAAACTTTAAGGTCATGGTTAGTGGCACATGCCAACTTTGTCAAGGCATTGCGCACAATAGCCGTGCCAAGCCACCGGTTTTTTACCTTGTTTATACTTGAAAGGTCATGCATATTAGATGTGCACCGTGATTGGGCACTCTGACCGTGGCTGACTCGTGTTACGATTCGTAGAAGTTAAAGTCACTTGGTAAACTTTGTGGTCATGGTCAGTGGCACATGCCAACTATGTCAAGGGATTTCGCACAATAGCCACACCAAGCCACCGGTGTTTTACCTTGTTTGTAGCTGCAAGATCATGCCTAACACTACTGTACTGTGATTGGACACTCTGACCGTGGCAGACTCGTGTTATGATCAATATAAGTAAAGTCACTGGGGTATATTTGTGGTCATGGTCCGTGGCACATTCCAACTTTGTCAAGGCATTGCACTGAATAGCCACACCGATCTACCAGTATTATACCCTGTTTATACCTGCAAGGTTATGCCCATTATACCTGCACCGTGATTGGACACTCTGACCGTGGCTGACCCGTGTTATGATTCATAGCCGTTTAATGTACTTGGTAAACTTTGTGGTCATGGTCAGTGGCACATGCCAAATTTGTCTAGGCATTGCGCACAATAGCCGTGCTAAGACACCAGTTATTTTCCCTGTTTATACCTATATGGTCATGGCTAGTACATCTGAACTGTGATTGGGTACTCTGACCGTGGCTGACACGTGTTATGATTCATACAAGTTAAAGTCACTTCGCAAAATTTGTGCTCATGGTCAGTGGCACATGCCAACTTTGTCAAGGCATTGCGCACAATAGCCACACCTAGCCACCAGTATTCTACCTTGTTCATACCTGCAAGGTCATGCCTAGTAAATCTGCACAGTGATTGGACACTCTGACCCTGGCTGACTCGTGTTATGATTCATAGCCGTTTAATGTACTTGGTAAACTTTGTGGGCATGGCCAGTGGCACATGCCAAATTTGTCAAGGCATTGCACACAATAGCCGTGCCAAGCCACCGGTTTTTTACATTGTTTATACGTCTAAGGTCATGACTGTACATCTGAAGTGTGATTGGGTACTCTGACCGTGGCTGGCTCATGATATGATTTGTACATGTTAAAGTCACTTCGTAAACCTTGTGGTCATGGTCAGTGGCACATGCCAACTTTGTCAAGGCATTGTGCACAATAGCCACACCGAGCCACCAGTATTCTACCTTGTTTATACCTGCAAGATCATGCCCAGTATATGTGCACATTGACTGGACACTCAGACCCTGGCAGACTCGTGTTATGATTCATAGCTGTTTAATGTACTTGGTAACCTTTGTGGTCATGGTCAGTGGCACATGCCAACTTTGTCAAGGCATTGCGCACAATAGCCATGCCAAGCCACCGGCTGTTTTCCTTGTTTATACCTGCAAGGTCATGCATATTAGATGTGCACTGGAATTGGACACTCTGACCGTGGCTAACTCGTGTTACGGTTCGTATAAGGTAGAGTCACTTGGTGAACTTTGTGGTCATGGTCAGTGGCACATGCCACCTTTGTCAAGGCATTGCGTACTATAGCCAAACCGAAACACCAGTATTCTACCTTGTTTGCACCTTCAAGATCATGCCTAGTACATCTGCACTGTGATTGGACACTCTGACCGTGGCTGACTCGTGTTCTGACTCATAGCCGTTTAAGGTACTTGGTAAACTTTGTGGTCATGGTCAGTGGCACATGCCAACATTGTCAAGGCATTGCGCACAAGAGCCGTGCCAAGCCACCGGTTTTTTACATTGAAAAATATGTGCAAGGTCATGCACATTAGATGTGCACTGTGATTGGGTACTTTGAATGTGGCTGACCTGTGTTACAATTCGTATAAGTTAAAGTCACTTGGTAAGCTCTGTGGTCATGGTCAGTGGCACATGCTCACTTTGTGAAAGCATTGCACACAATAGCCATGCCAAGACACCAGTTTTTTACCTTGTTTATGCCTGTAAGGTCATGCATATTAGATATGCACTGTGATCGGGCACTCTGACCGTGGCTGACTCGTGTTACGATTCGTACAAGTTAAAGTCACTTGGTAAACTTTGTGGGCATGGTCAGTGGCACATGCCAACTTTGTCAAGGCATTGCACATAATAACCACACCGAGCCACTAGTACTCTACCTTGTTTGTACCTACAAGATCATGCCTAGTGCATCTGCACTGTGATTGGACACTCTGACCATGGCTGACTCGTGGTATGATCTATAGAAGTAAAAGTCACGTGGATACAGTTGTGGTTATGGTCAGTTGCACATGCCAACTTTGTCAAGGCATTGCGCACAATAGCCACACCGAGCCACCAGTATTCTACCTTGTTTTTACCTGTAAGGTCATGCCTAGTATATCTGCGCTGTGATTGGACACTCTGATCGTGGCTGACTTGTAATATGATTCATAGCCGTTTAATGTACTTGGTAATCTCTGTGGTCATGGTCAGTGGCACATGCCAACTTTGTCAAGGCATTGCGGACAGTAGCAACACCGAGCCACCAATATTCTACCTTATTTGTCCCTACAAGATCATGCCTAGTGCATCAGCAGTGTGATTGGACACTCTGACCGTGGCTGACTCGTGTTATGATTCATAGCCGTTTAAGGTACTTGGTAAACTTTATGGTCATGGTCAGTGGCACATGCGGACTTGGTCAAGGCATTGCGCACAATAGCCGTGCCAAGCCAACAGTTTTTTTCCTTGTTTATACCTGCAAGGTCATGCATGTTAGATTTGCACTTAGATTGGGCACTCTGACCGTGGCTGACTCGTGTTACGATTAGTAGAAGTTAAAGTCACTTGGTAAACCTTGTGGTCATGGTCAGTGGCACATGCCAACTTTGTCAAGGCATTGCGCACAATAGCCACTCCAAGCAACCAGTGTTTTACCTTGTTTGCATCTGCACGATCATGCGTAATACATCTGCACTGTGACTGGACACTCTGACCGTGGCTGACTCGTCTTATGATCAACAGACGTAAACGTCACTTGGATACATTTGTGGTCATAGTCAGTGGCACATGCCAACTTTGTCAAGGCATTGCGCACAATAGCAACACCGAGCCACCAGTGTTCTACCTTTTTTAAACCTGTAAGGTCATGCCCAGTATATCTGCACTGTGATTGGACACTCTGACCGTGGCTGACTTGTGTTATAATTCATAGCCGTTTAGTGTACTTGGTAACCTTTGTGGTCATGGTCAGTGGCACGTGCCAACTTTGTCAAGGCATTGCGCACAATAGCCGTGCCAAGCCACCGGTTTTTTTCCTTTTTATACCAGCAAGGTCATGCATATTAGATGTGCACTATGATTGGGCACTCTGACAGTGGCTGAGTCGTGTTATGATTTGTATAAGTTAAAGTCACTTGGTAAACTTTGTGATCATGGTCAGTGGCACATGCCAACTTTGTCAAGGCATTGCGCAAAACAGCCACACCGAGCAACCCGTATTCTACCTTGTTTGCACCTGCAAGACCATGCCTAGTACATCTGCACTGTGATTGGACACTCTGACCGTGGCTGACTCTTGTTATGATTCATAGTCGTTTAAGGTACTTGGTAAACTTTGTGGTCATGGTCAGTGGCACATGCGAACTTGGTCAAGGCATTGCGCACAATAGCCGTGCCAAGCTAACGGGTTTTTACCTTGTTTATACCTGCAAGAGCATGCATATTAGATGTGCACCGTGATTGGGCACTCAGAATGTGGCTGACTCGTGTTACGGTTCGTAGAAGTTAAAGTCACTTGGTAAACGTTGTAGTCATGGTCAGTGGCACATGCCAACTTTGTCAAGGCATTGCGAACAATAGCCATGCCAAGCCACCGGTTTTTTCCCTTGTTTATACCTGCAAGGTCATGCATGTTAGATGTACACTGTGATTGGGCACTCTGACCGTGGCTGACTCGTGTTACGATAAGTAGAAGTTAAAGTCACTTGGTAAACCTTGTGGTCATGGTCAGTGGCACATGCCAACTTTGTCAAGGCATTGCGCACAATAGCCACACCAAGGCACCAGTGATTTACTTTGTTTGCACCTGCACGATCATGCCTAATACATCTGCACTGTGATTGGACACTCTGACCGTGGCGGACTCGTGTTATGATCAATAGTCGTAAACGTCACTTGGATACATTTGTGGTCATGGTCAGTAGTATATGCCAAAAAATTCAAGGAATTGCGCACAATAGCCACACAGAGCCACCAGTATTCTAGCTTGCTTAAACGTGTAAGGTCATGCCCAGTATATCTGCACTGTGTTTGGACACTCTGACCGTGGCTGACTCGTGTTATAATTCATAGCCGTTTAATGTACTTGGTAAACTTTGTGGTCATGGTCAGTGGCACGTGCTAACTTTGTCAAGACATTGCGCACAATAGCCGTGCCAAGCCACCGGTTTTTTACCTTTTTCAACCAGTAAGGCCATGCATATTAGATTTGCACTGTGATTGGGCACTCTGAGAGTGGCTGACTTGTGTTACGATTTGTAGAAGTTAAAGTCACTTGGTAAACTTTTTGATCATGGTCAGTGGCACATGCCAACTTTGTCAAGGCATTGCGCAAAAAAGCCACACCGAGCCATCCGTATTCTACCTTGTTTGCACCTGCAAGATCACGCCTAGTACATCTGCACTGTGATTGGACACTCTGACCGTGGGTGACGCGTGTTGTGATTCATAGCCGTTTAAGGTACTTGGTAAACAATGTGGTCATGGTCAGTGGCACATACGAACTTTGTCAAGGCATTGCGCACAATAGCCGTGCCAAGCCACCGGTATTTTTCCTTGTTTATACCAGCAAGGTCATACATATTAGATGTGCACTGTGATTGGGCACTCTGAATGTGGCTGACTCGTGTTACGATTCGTAGAAGTTAAAGTCACTTGGTTAACATTGTGGTCATGGTCAGTGGCACATGCCAACTTTGTCAAGGCATTGCGCACAATAGCCGAGTCAAGCCACCGGTATATAATCTTTTGTATACCAGCAAGGACATGCATATTATATGTGCACTGTGATTGGGCACTCTGATCGTGGCTGACTCGTGTTACGATTCATAGACGTTAGTCACTTGGTAAACTTTGTGGTCATGGTCAGTGGCACATGCCAACTTTGTCAAGTCATTGCGCACAATAGCCACACCGAGACACCAGTATTCTGCCTTTTTTGTACCTGCAACATCATGCCTAGTACATCTGCACTGTGATTGGACACTCTGAAGGTTGCTGACTCGTGTTATGATCAATAGAAGTAAAAGTCACTTCTATACATTTGTGGTCATGGTCAGTGGAACATGCCAACTTTGTCAGGGCATTCCGCACAATAGCCTCACCGAGCCACCAGTATTCTACCTTGTTTGTGCATGCAAGATAATGTGTAGTACATCTGCACTGTCATTGGACACTCTGACCGTGGCTGACTCTTGTTATGGGTCATAGCTGTTCAAGGTAATTTTTAAACTTTGTGGTCATGGTCAGTGGCACATGCAAACTTTGTCAAGGCATTGCGCACAATAGCGACGCCGAACCACCAGCATTCTACCTTGTTTGCACCTGCAAGGTCATGCTTAGTACATCTGCACTGTGATTGGACACTCGAACCATGGCTGACTCGTGTTATGATTCATAGCCGTTTAAGGTACTTGGTAAACTTTTGTGGTCATGGTCAGTGGCACATGCCAACCTTTTCAAGGCATTGTGCATTATTGCCGTGCCAAGCCACCGGTTTTTTACCTTGTTTATAACAGCAAGGTCATGCATATTAGATGTGCATTGTGCTTGGGTACTCTGAATGTGGCTGACGTGTGTTACGATTTGTAGAAGTTAAACTCATCTGGTAAACTCTGTGGTCATGGTCAGTGGCACATGCCAACGTTGTCAAAGCATTGCGCACAATAGCCATGCCAAGCCACCAGTTTTTTTACCTTGTTTATACCTGCAAGATCATGCATATTAGATGTGTACTGTGATTGGGCACTCAGACCGTGGCTGACTCGTGTTACGATTCGTAGAAGTGAAAGTCATTTGGTAAACTTGGTGGGCATGGTCAGTGGTACATGCCAACTTTGTCAAGGCATTGCACATAATAGCCACACTGAGCCACTAGTACTCTGCCTTTTTTGTACCTGCAAGATCATGCCTAGAACATCTGCACTGTGATTGGACACTCTGACTGTGGCTGACTCGTGTTATGATCAATAGAAGTAAAAGTCACTTGGATACAGTTGTGGTCATGGTCAGTGGCACATGCCAACTCTGTCAAGGCATTGCGCACAATAGCCACACTGAGCCACCAGTATTCTACCTTTTTTATACCTGCAAGGTCATGCCTAGACTATCTGCACTGTGATTGGACACTCTGATTGTGGCTGACTCGTGTTATAATTCATAGCCGTTTATTGTACTTGGTAAACTTTGTTGTCACGGTCTGTGGCACATGCCAACTTTGTCTAGGCATTGCGCACAATGGCCGTACCAAGCCACCAGTTTTTTACCTTGTTCATACCTGCAATGTCATGCATATTAGATGTGCACTGAGATTGGGCACTCTGACCGTGGCTGACTCGTGTTACGCCTCGTAAAAGTCACTTGGTAAACTTTGTGGTCACGGTCAGTGGGACATGCCAACTTTGTCAAGGCATTGCGCACAATATCCGAACCAAGCCACCAGTATTCTACCTTGTTTGTACCTGCAAGATCATGCCTAGTACATCTGCACTGTGATTGGAAACTCTGACCGTGGCTGACTCGTGTTATGATCAATAGGCGTAAGCGTCGCTTGGATACATTTGTGGTCATGGTCAGTGGCACATGCCAACTTTGTCAAGGCATTGCGCAAAATAGCAACACCAAGCCACCAGTATTCTACCTTGTTTAAACCTGTAAGGTCATGCCCAGTATATCTGCACTGTGATTTGACACTCTGATTGTGGCTGACTCGTGTTAGAATTCATAGCCGTTTAACGTACTTGGTAAACTTTGTGGTCATGGTAAGTGGCATGTGCCGACATTGTCAAGGCATTGCGCACAATAGCCGTGCCAAGCCACCGGTTTTTTTCCTTTTTATATCTGCAAGATCATGCATATCAGATGTGCACTATGATTGGGTACTCTGACAGTGGCTGACTCGTGTTACGATTTGTAGAAGCTAGTCACTTGGCAAACTTTGTGATCATGGTCAGTGGCACATGCCAACTTTGTCAAGACATTGCGCACAATAGCCACACCGAGCCACCCGTATTCTACCTTGTTTGCACCTGCAAGATCATGCCTAGTACATCTGCACTGTGATTGGACACGCTGATCGTCGGTGACGCGTGTTATGATTCATAGCTGTTTAAGGTACTTGGTAAAGAGTGTGGTCATGGTCAGTGGCACATGCCAGCTTTGTCAAGGCATTGCGTACAATAGCCGTGCCAAGCCACCGGTATTTGACCTTGTTTATACCTGCAAGGTCATGCATGTTAGATGTGCACTGTGATTGGGCAGTCTGAATGTGGCTGACTCGTGTTACGTTTCATAGAAGTTAAAGTCACTTGGTAAACAATGTGGTCATGGTCAGTGGTACATGCCAACTTTGTCAAGGCATTGCGCACAATAACCGTGCCAAGCCACCGGTATATTGTCTTTTGAATACCTGCAAGGTCATGCATATTAGATGTGCATTGAGATTGGGCACTTTGACTGTGGCTGACTTGTGTTACGACTCGTAGAAGTTAAAGTCACTTGGTAAACTTTGTGGTCATGGTCAGAGGCACATGCCAACATTGTCAAGTCATTGCGCACAATAGCCACACAAAGACACCAGTATTCTACCTTGTTTTTACCTGCAAGATCATTCCTAGTACATCGACACTGTGATTGGACACTCTGACCGTGGCTGACTCGTGTTATGATCAATAGAAGTAAAAGTCACTTTGATACATTTGTGGTCATGGTCAGTGGCACATGCCAACTTTGTCAGGACATTGCGCACAATAGACACACTTAGCCACCAGTATTCTACCTTGTTTATACCTGCAAGGTCATGCCTAGTACATCTGCACTGTCATTGGACACTCTGAGCGTGGCTGACTCGTGTTATGAGCCATAGCCGTTTAAAGTACTTGGTAAACTTTGTGGACATGGTCAGTGGAACATACCAACTTTGTGAAGGCATTGCGCACAATAGTCGTGCCAAGCCACCGGTTTTTACCTTGCTTATACCTGCAAGGTCATGCCTAGCACATCTAAACTGTAATTGGGCACTCTGACTGTGGCTGACTTGTGTTACGATTCGTAGATGTTAAAGTTACTTGGTAAACTTTGTGGTCATGGTCAGTGGCACATGCTAACTTTGTCAAGGCATTGTGCACAATAGCCGTGCCAAGCCACAGGTTTTTTACCTTGTTTATACCTGCAAGGTCATGCATATTATATGTACACTGTGATTGGGCAAGCAGACCGTGGTTGACTCGTGTAACGGTTCGTAGAAGTTAACGTCACTTGGTAAACATTGTGGTCATGGTCAGTGGCACATGCCAACATTGTCAAGGCATTGCGCACAATAGCCATTCCGAGCCACCAGTATTCTACCTTGTTTGAACCTTCAACATCATGCCTCGCACATCTGCCCTGTGATTGGAAACTCTGACCGTGGCTGACTCGTGTTATGATCAATAGATGTAAGAATCACTTGGATACATTTGTGGTCATGGTCAGTGGCACATGCAAACTTTGTCAAGGCATTGCGCACAATAGCTACACGGAGCCACCAGAATTATACCTTGTTCATACCTGCAAGTTCATGCCTAGTATATCTTCAATGTGATTGGACACTCTGCCCGTCGCTGACTCGTGTTATGATTCATAGCCGTTAGAGGTACTTGGTAAACTTTGTGGTCATGGTCAGTGGCACATGCCAACTTTGTCAAGGCATTGCGCACAATAGCCGTGCAAAGCCACCGGTTTTTAACCTTGTTTATACTTGCAAAGTCATGCCTAGTACATCTGAACTGTGATTGGGCACTCTGACTGTGGCTGACTCGTGTTACGATTCGCAGAAGTTACAGTTACTTGGTAAACTTTGTGGTCATGGTCAGTGGCACATGCCAACTTTAACAAGGCATTGCGAACAATAGCCACACCGAGCCACCAATATTCTACCTTGTTTGCACCTGCAAGATCATGCCTACTATATCTGCACTGTGATTGGACACTCCGACAGTGGTTGACTCGTGTTATGAACAATAGAAGTAAAAGTCACTTGGATACATTTGTGGTAATGGTCAGTGGCACATGCCAGCTTTGTCAATGCCTTGCACATAATAGCCACACTGAGCCACCAGTATTCTACCTTGTTTATACCTGTAAGGTCATGCCCAATATATCTGCAATGTGATTGGACACTCTGCCTGTGGCTGACTCGTGTTATGATTCATAGCCGTTTAAGGTACTTGGTAAACTTTCTGGTCATGGTCAGTGGCACATGCCAACTTGGTCAATGCATTGTGCAAAATAGCTCTGCCGAGCCACCGGATTTTACCTTGATTATACCTGGAAGGTCATGCCTAGTACATATGAACTGTGAGTGGGCACTCGGACTGTGGCTGACTCGTGTTACAATTCGTAGAAGTTAAAGTCACTTGGTAATCATTGTGGTCATGGTCTGTGGTACATGCCAACTTTGTCAAGGCATTGCGCACAATAGCCGTGCTAAGACACCAGTTTTTTACCCTGTTTATACCTGTAAGAACATTCATATTAGATGTGCACTGTGATTGGGTACTCTGACCTTGGCGGACTCGTGTAATGATTCGTAGAAGTTAAAGTCACTTGTGGTCATGGTCACGGTCAGTGGCACATGCCAACCTTTTCAATGCATTACGCACAATAGCCACACGGAGCCACCAGTATTGTACCTTGTTTGCACCTGCAAGATCATGCCTAGTACATCTGCACTATGATTGGGTACTCTGACCGTGGCTGACTTGTGTTTTCATCAATAAAAGTAAAACTCACTTGGATACATTTGTGGTCATGCTCAGTGGCACATGCCAACTTTCTCAAGGCATTGCGCACAATAGCCACACCGAGCCACTTGTATTATAGCTTATACGTGCAAGATGATGCCCAGGATATCTGCACTGTGATTGGATACTCTGACCGTGGCTGACTCCTCTTATGATTCATAGCCGTTTAAGGTACTTGGTAAACTTTGTGGTCATGGTCAGTGGCACATGCCAACTTTGTCAAGGCATTACGGACAATAGCCGTGCCAAGCCACCAGTTTGTAAACTTTTTTATACCTGCAAGGTCATGCATATTAGATGTGCACTGTGATTGGGCACGCTGACCGTGGCTGACTCGTGTTACGATTTGTAGAAGTTAAAGTCACTTGGTACACTTTGTGATCATTGTTAGTGCCACATGCCAATTTTGTCAAGGTATTGCGCACAATAGCCAGCCCAAGCCACCGGGTTTTTACCTTGTGTATACCTGCAAGGTCATGCATATTAGATGTGCACTGTGATTGGGCACTCTGACCGTGGCTGACTCGTGTTACGATTCGTAGAAGTTAAAGTCACTTGGTAAACTTTGTGGTCATCGTTAGTGGCACATGCTAGCTTTGTCAAGGTATTGCGCACAATAGCCACAATGAGCCTCCAGTAGTCTACCTTGTTTATACTTGTAAGGTCATGCCCAGTATATCTGTACTGTGATTGGACACCCTGACAGTGGCTGACTCGTGTTATAATTCATAGCCGTTTAATGAACTTGGTAAAATGTGTGGTCATGGTCAGTGGCACATGCCAACTTTGTCTAGGCATTGCGCACAATAGCCATGCCAAGCCATCGGTTTTTTACCTTGTTTATACCAGCAAGGTCATGCATATTAGATGTGTACTATGATTGGGTACTCTGACCGTGGCTGACTCGTCTTACCATTCGTAGAAGTTAATGTCACTTGGTAAACTTTGTGATCATGGTCAGTGGCACATGCCAACTTTGTCGAGGCATTGCACACAATAGCCACACCGAGCCACCAGTATTCTACCTTGTTTGCACCTTCAGGAGCATGCCTAGTACATCTGAACTGTGGGTGACGCGTGTTATAATTCGTAGCCGTTTAAGGTACTTGGTAAACAGTGTGGTCATGGTCAGTGGCACATGCCAACTTTGTCAAGGCATTGCGCACAATAGCCGTGCCAAGCCACCAGTTTTTTTACCTTCTTTATACCGGCAAGGTCATGCATATTGGATGTGCACTGTTATTTGGCACTCTGAATGTGGCTGACTCGTGTTACAATTCGTGGATGTTAAAGTCACTTGGTAAACTTTGTGGTCATGGTCAGTGGCACATGCCAACTCTGTCAAAGCATTGCGCACAATAGCCATGCCAAGGCACCGGTTTTTTACCTTATTTATACCTGTAAGGTCGTGCATGTTATATGTGCACTGGGATTGGGCACTCTGAATGTGGCTGAATCGTGTTACAATTCATAGAAGTTAAGTCACTTGGTAAACTTTGTGGTCATAGTCAGTGGCACATGCGAACTTTGTCAAGGCATTGCGCACAATAGCGGTGCCAAGCCACCGGTTTTTCCCCTTGTTTATACCTGTAAGGTCATGCGTGTTAGATGTGCACTGTGATTGGGCACTCTGACCATGGCTGACTCGTGTTAGGATTCGTAGAAGTCAAAGTCACCTGGTAAGCGTTGTGGTCGTGGTCAGTGGCACATGCCAACTTCGTCAAGGCATTGCGCAGAGTAGCCACACCAAGGCACAGGTGTTTTACCTTGTTTGCACCTGCAAGATCATGCCTAATACATCTGCACTGTGATTGGACACTCTGACCGTGGCTGACTCGTGTTATGATCAATAGACGTAAACGTCACTTGGTAAACTTTGTGGTCATGGTCAGTGGCACATGCCAACTTATCAAGGCATTGCGCACAATAGCCACTCCGAGCCACCAGTATTCTACCTTGTTTATACCTGTGAGGTCATGCCTAGTATATATGCACTGTGATTGGACACTCTGACCGTGGCTGACTTGTGTTATAATTCATAGCCATTTAATGTACGTGGTAAACTTTGTGGTCATGGTCAGTGGTACATGCCAACTTTGTCAAGGCATCGCGCACAATAGCCGTGCCAAGCCACCAGTTTTTTACCTTGTATATACCAGCAAGGTCATGCATATTATATGTGTACTATGATTGGGCAATCTGACCGTGGCTGGCTCGTGTTACGATTCGTAGAAGTTAAAGTCACTTGGTAAACTTTGAGATCATGGTCAGTGGCACATGCCAACTTTGTCAAGGCATTGCGCACAATAGCCACACTGAGCCACCAGTAGTCTACCTTGTTTGCACCTTCAAGATCATGCTTAGTACATCTGCACTGTGATTCGACACTCTGACCGTGGGTGACGCGTGTTATGATTCATAGCCGTTTAAGGTACTTGGTAAACAGTGTGGTCATGGTCAGTGGCACATGCCAACTTTGTCAAGGTATTGCGCACAATAGCCGTGCCAAGCCACCGGTTTTTTACCTTCTTTTTACCTGCACCGTCATGCATATTAGATGTGCACTGTGATTGGGCACTCTGAATGTGGCTGGCTCGTGTTACAATTCGTAGACGTTAAAGTCACTTGGTAGACTTTGTGGTCATGGTCAGTTACACATGCCAACTTTGTCAAGGCATTGCGCACAATAGCCATGCCAAGCCACCGGTTTTTTACCTTGTGTATACCTGTAAGGTCATGCATATTACATGTGCACTGTGATTGGGCACTCTGACTGTGGCTGACGTGTGTTACTATTCGTATAAGTGAAAGTCACATGGTAAACTCTGTGGTCATGGTCAGTGGCACATGCCCATTTGTCAAGGCATTGCACACAATAGCCACACCAAACCACCAGTATTCTACCTTTTTTATACCTGTAAGGTCATGCCCAGTATATCTGTACTGTGATTGGACACTCTGACCGTGGCTGACACGTGTTATAAATCATAGCCGTTTAATGTACTTGGTAAACTTTGTGGTCATGGTCAGTGGCACATGCCAACTTTGTCAAGACAATGCGCACAATAGTCATGCCATGCCACCGGGTTTTTACCTTGTTTATACCAGCAAGGTCTTGCATATTACATGTGTACTATGATTGGGCACTCTGACCGTGGCTGACTCGTGTTACGATTCGTAGAAAGTCACTTGGTAAACTTTGTGATCATGGTCAGTGGCACATGCCAACTTTGTCAAGGCATTGCGCACAGTAGCCACACTGAGCCACCTGTATTCTACCTTTTTTGCACCTTCAAGATCATGCCTAGTACATCTGCACTGTGGTTGGACACTCTGACCGTGGGTGACGCGTGTTATGATTCATAGCCCTTTAAGGTACTTGGTGAACAGTGTGGTCATGGTCAGTGGCACATGCCAACTTTGTCAAGGCATTGCGCACAATAGCCGTGCCAAGCCAATGGTTTTTTACCTTCTTTATACCTGCAAGGTCATGCATGTTAGATGTGCACTGTGATTGGGCACTATGAATGTGGCTGACTTGTGGTACGATTCGTAGAAGTTAAAGTCACTTGGTAAACTTTGTGGTCATGGTCAGTGGCACATGCCAACTTTGTCAAGGCATTGCGCACAATAGCCGTGCCAAGCCACCAGTTTTTTACCTTGTGTATACCTGTAAGGTCATGCATATTAGATGTGCACTGTGATTGGGCATTCTGACTGTGGCTGACTTGTGTTACGTTTCGTAGAAGTTAAAGTCACATGGTAAACTTTGTGGTCATGGTCAGTGGCACAGGCCAATTTGTCAAGGCATTGCGCACAGTAGCCACACCAAGGCACAGGTGTTTTACCTTGTTTGCACCTGAAAGATGATGCCTAATACATCTGCACTGTGATTGGACACTCTGACCGTGGCTGATTCGTGTTATGATCAATAGACGTAACCGTCACTTGGTAAACTTTGCGGTCATGGTCAGTGGAACATGCCAATTTATCAAGGCATTGCGCACAATAGCCACACCGAGCCACCAGTATTCTACCTTGCTTATACCTGTGAGGTCATGTCCAGTATATCTACACTGTGATTGGCCACTCTGACCGTGGCTGACTCGTGTTATTATTCATAGCCGTTTAATGTACTTGGTAAACTTTGTGGTCATGGTCAGTGGCACATGCCAACTTTCTCAAGGCATTGCGCACAATAGCTGTGCCAAGCCACCAGTTTTTTACCTTGTTTATTCCAGCAAGGTCATGCATATTAGATGTGTACTATGATTGGGCACTCTGACTGTGGCTGACTTGTGTTACGATTCGTAGAAGTTAAAGTCACATGGTAAAATTTGTGATCATGGTCAGTGGCACATGCCAATCTTGTCAAGGCGTTGCGCACAATAGCCACACCGAGCCACCAGTATTCTACCTTGTTTGCACCTTCAAGATCATGCCTAGTACATCTGCACTGTGACTGGACACTCTGACTGTGGGTGACGCGTGTTATGATTCATAGCCTTTTCAGGTACTTGGTAAACAGTGTTGTCATGCTCAGTGGCACATGCCAAGTTTGTCAAGGTATTGCGCACAAAAGCCGTGCCAAGCCACCGGTTTTTTACCTTTTTTAGACCTGCACGGTCATGCATATTAGATGTGCACTGTGATTGTGCACTCTGAATGTGGCTGACTCGTGTTACAATTCGTAGAAGTTAAAGTCACTTGGTAAACTTCGTGGTCATGGTCAGTGGCACATGCCAACTTTGTCAAGGCATTGCGCACAATAGCCGTGCCAAGCCACCAAAATTTTCCCTTGCTTATACCAGCAAGGTCATGCATATTACATGTGTACTATGATTGGGCACTCTGACCGTGGCTGACTCGTGTTACGTTTCGTAGAAGTTAAAGTCAGTTGGTAAACATTGTGATCATGGTCAGTGGCTCATGCCAACTTTGTCAAGGCATTGCGCACAATAGCCACACCGAGCCACCAGTATTCCACCTTTTTTGTACCTTCAAGATCATGCCTAGTACATCTGCACTGTGATTGGACACTCTGACCGTGGGTGACGCGTGTTATGATTCATCGCCGTTTAAGGTACTTGGTAAACAGTGTGGTCATGGTCAGTGGCACATGTTAACTTTGTCAAGGCATTGCGTACAATAGCCGTGCCAAGCCAACGGGTTTTTACCTTCTTTAGACCTGCAACGTCATGCATACTAGATGTGCACTGTGATTGGGCACTCTGACCGTGGCTGACTTGTGTTACGATTCGTAGAAGTTAAAGTCACTTGGTACACTTTGTGGCCATGGTCAGTGGCACATGCCAATTTGTCAAGGCATTGCGCACAATAGCCACACCGAGCCACCAGTGTTCTACCTTGTTTATACCTGTAAAGTCATGCCCAGTATATCTGCAATGTGATTGGACACTCTGACCGTGGCTGTCTCGTGTTATAATTCATAGCCGTTTAATGTACTTGGTAAACGTTGTGGTCACGGTCAGTGGCACATGCCAACTTTGTCAAGGGATTGCGCACAATAGCCATGCCAAGCCACCGGTTTGTTACCTTGTTTATACCAGCAAGGTCATGCATATTATATGTGTACTATGATTGGGAACTCTGATCGTGGCTGACTCGTCTTGCGATTCGTAGAAGTTAAAGTCACCTGGTAAACTTTGTGATCATGGTCAGTGGCACATGCCAACTTTGTCAAGGCATTCCGCACAATAGCCACACCGAGCCACCAGTATTATACCTTGTTTGCACCTTCAAGATCATGCCTAGTACATCTGCACAGTGATTAGTCCCTCTGGCCGTGGGTGACGCGTGTTATGATTCGTAGCCGTTTAAGGTACTTGGTAAACAGTGTGGTCATGGTCAGTGGCACGTGCCAACTTTGTCAAGGCATTGCGCACAATACCCGTGCCAAGCCAACGGTTTTTTACCTTCTTTATACCTGCAAGGTCATGCATATTAGATGTGCACTGTGCTTTGGCACTCTGAATGTGGCTGCCTCGTGTTATGATTCGTAGAAGTTAAAGTCACTTGGTAAACTTTGTGGTCATGGTCAGTGGCACATGCCAAGTTTGTCAAGGCATTGCGCACAATAGCCGTGCCAAGCCACCAGTTTTTTACATTGTGTATACCTGTAAGGTCATGCATATTAGATGTGCACTGTGATTGGGCACTTTGACCATGGTTGACTTGTGTTACGATTCGTAGAAGTTAAGGTCACTTGGTAAACGTTTTGGTCATGGTCAGTGGCACATGCCAACTTTGTCAAGTCATTGCACAAAACAGCCACACCCAGACACCAGTATTCTACCTTCTTTGTACCTGCAAGATCATGTCTAGTACATCTGTACTGTGATTGGACACTCTGACCGTCGCTGACTCGTGTTATGGTCAATAGAAGTAAACGTCACTCCGATACATTTGTGGTCATGGTCAGTGGCACATGCCAGCTTTGTCAAGGCATTGCGCACAATAGCCAACACCGAGCCACCAGTATTCTACCTTGTTTGTACCTGCAAGATCATGCCTAGTACATCTGCACTGTGATTGGACACTCTGACCGTTGCTGACTCGTGTTATGAGTCATAGCCGTTTCAGGTACTTGGTAAACTCTGTGGTCATGGTAATGGGCACATGCCAACTTTGTCAAGGCATTGTGCACAATAGTCGTGCCAAGCCACCGGTTCTTTATCTTGTTAATTCTTACAAGGTCATGCCTAGTACATCTGAACTATGATTGGGCACTCTGACTGTAGCTGACTCGTGTTACGATTTGTAGAAGATAAAGTCACTTGGTAGACTTTGTGGTCATGGTCAGTTGCACATGCCAACTTTGTAAAGGCATTCCAGATAATAGCTATACCGAGCCACCAGTAGTCTACCTTGTTTGCACCTTCAAGATCATGCCTAGTACATCTGCACAGTGATTGGACACTCTGACCGTGGGTGACGCGTGTTATGATTTGTAGCCGTTTAAGGTACTTGGTAAACTGTGTGGTCATGGTCAGTGGCACATGCCAACTTTGTCAAGACATTGCGCACAATAGCCGTGCCAAGCCACCAGTTTTTTACCTTCTTTATACCTGCAAGGTCATGCATATTAGATGTGCACTATGCTTGGGCACTCTAAATGTGGCTGACTTGTGTTACAATTCGTAAAAGTTAAAGTCACTTGGTAAACTTTGTGGTCATGGTCAGTGGCACATGCCAACTTTGTTAAGGCATTGCGCACAATAGCCGTGCCAAGCCACCGGGTTTTTACATTGTGTATACCTGTAAGGACATGCACATTAGATGTGCACTGTGATTGGGCACTTTGACCATGGTTGACTTGTGTTACGATTCGTAGAAGTTAAGGTCACTTGGTAGACTATGTGGTCGTGGTCAGTGGCACATTCCAACTTTGTCAAGTCATTGCACAAAATAGCCACACTGAGACACCAGTATTCTACCTTGTTTGTACCTGCAAGATCATGCCTAGTACATCTGCACTGTGATTGATCACTCTGACCGTGGCTGACTCGTGTTATGATCAATAGAAGTAAATGTCACTTGGATACATTTGTGGTCATGGTCAGTGGCACATGCGGACTTTGTCAAGGCATTGCGCACAATAGCCACACCGAGCCACCAGAATTGTATCTTGTTCGTACCTGTACGATCATGCCTAGGACATCTGCACCGTGATTGGACACTCTGAGTGTGGATGACTCGTGTTATGAGTCATAGCCGTTTAAGGTACTTAGTAGACTTTGTGGTCATAGTCAGTGGCACATGCCAACTTTGTCAAGGCATTGCGCACAATAGTCGTGCCAAGCCACCCGTTTTTTTCATTTTTTATTCCTGTAAGGTCATGCCTAGTACATCTGAACTGTGATTGGGCACTCTGACTGTAGCTGACACGTGCTACGATTTGTGGAAAATACTTTGTGGTATACTTTGTGGTCATGGTCAGTGGCACATGCCAACTTGGTCAAGGCATTGCGCACATTAGGCGTGCCAAGAAACCACTTTTCTACCTTGTTTATACATGCAAGGGCATGCATATTAGATGTGCACTGTGATTGTACACTATGACCGTGGTTGACTCGTGTTACGATTCGTATAAGGTAAAGTCACCTGGTAAACTTTGTGGTCATGGTCAGTCGCACATGCCAACAGTGTCAACAATCGCCAGTCCGAGCCACCAGTACTCTACCTTGTTTGAACCTGCAAGATCATTCCTAGTACATCTGCACTGTGACTGGACACTCTGACCGTGGTTGACTCGTATTGTGATCAATATGTTTAAAAGTCATTTGGATGCATTTGTGGTCATGGTCAGTGGCACATGCCAACTTTGTCAAGGCATTGCGCACAATAGCCACACCGAGCCACCCGTATTCTACCTTGTTTGCACCTGCAAGATCATGCCTAGTACATCTGCACTGTGATTGGACACTTTGACCGTGGGTGACGCGTGTTATGATTCATAGCCATTTAAGGCACTTGGTAAACGTTGTGGTCATGGTCAGTGGCACATGGCAACTTTGTCAAGGCATTGCGCACAATAGCCGTGCCAAGCCACCGGTACTTTACCTTGTTTATACCTGCAAGGTCATGCTTCTTAGATGTGCACTGTGATTGGGCACTCTGAACGTGGCTGACTCGTGTTACGATTCGTAGAAGCTAAAGCCACTTGGTAAACATTTTGGTCATGGTAAGTGGCACATGCCAACTTTGTCAAGGCATTGCCCATAATAGCCGTGCCAAGCAACCGGTTTTTACCCTGTGTATACCTGTAAGGTCATGCATATTAGATGTGCATTGTGATTGGGCACTCTGACCGTGGCTGACTTGTGTTAGGATTCGTAGAAGTTAACGTCATTTGGTAAACTGTGTGGTCATGGTCAGTGGCACATGCGAACTTTGTCAAGTCATTGCGCACAATAGCCAAACCGAGACACCAGTATTCTACCTTGTTTGTACATGCAAGATCATGCATAGTACGTCTGCACTGTGATTGGACACTCTGACCGTGGCTGGCTCGTGTTATGATCAATAGAAGTAAAAGTCACTTGGATACATTTGTCGTCATGGTCACTGGCACATGCCAACTTTGTCATGGTATTGCGTATAACAGCCACACCGAGCCTCCAGTATTCCACCTTGTTTGTACCTGTAAGAGCATGCCTAGTACATCTGCACTGTCATTGGACACTCCGACCGTGGCTGACTCGTGTCATGAGTCATAGTTGTTTAAGGTACTTGGTAAACTTTGTGGTCATGGTCACTGGCACATGCCAACTTTGTCA
>SZWC01003763.1:7174-33358 GCA_023375785.1 Penium margaritaceum
TGGTAAACTTTGTGGTCATGGTCAGTGGCACATGCCAACTTTGTCAAGGCATTGCGCACAATAGCTGTGCCAAGCCACCGGTTTATTTCCTTGTTTATGTCTGCAAGCTCATGCCTAGTACATCTGAAAAGTGATTGGGCACTCTGACTGTGGTTGACTCGTGTTACGATTCGTACAAGTTAAAGTCACTTGGTAAACTTTGTGGTCATGGTCAGTGGCATATGCCAACTTTGTCAAAGCATTGCGCACAATAGCCGTGCCAAGACACCAGTTTTTAACCCTGTTTATGCCTGCAATATCATGCATATTAGATGTGCACTGTGGTTGGGTACTCTGACTGTGGCTGACTCGTGTTGTGATTCGTATAAGTTAAAGTCACTTGGTAAACGTTGTTGCCATGTTCAGTGGCACATGCCAACCTTATCAAGGCATTGCGCACAATAGCCACACCAAGCCACCAGTATTCTACCTTGTTTGCATGTGCAAGATAATGCCTAGTACATCTGCACTATGATTGGACACTCTGACTGTGGCTGACTCGAGTTATGATGAATAGAAGTAAAAGTCACTTGGATACATTTGTGGTCATGGTCGGTGGCACATGCCACCTTTGTCAAGGCATTGCGCACAAATAGCCACACCGAGCCACCATTACTCTACCTTGTTCATACCTGCGAGGTCGTGCACAGTATATGTGCACTATGATTGGACACTCTGACGGTGGCTGACTCGCGTTTTGATTCATAGCTGTCTAAGGTACTTGGTAAACTTTGTGGTCATGGTCAGTGACACATGCCAGCTTTGTCAAGGCATTGCGCACAATAGCCATGCCAAGCCACCGGTTTTTTGCCTTGTTTATACGTGCAAGGTCATGACTTGTACATCTGAATTGTGATTGGGCACTCTGACTGTGGCTGACTTGTGTTACGATTAATAGAAGTTAAAGTCACTTGGTAAACTTTGTGGTCATGGTCATTGGCACATGCCAAATTGGTGAAGGCATTGTGCACACTAGCCACACCGAGCCACCAGTATTCTACCTTGTTTGCACGTACAAGATCATGCCTAGTACATCTGCACTGTGGTTGGGCACTCTGACCGTGGCTGACTCGTGTTGTGACCAATAGAAGTAAAAGCCACTTGGATACATTTGTGGTCATGGTCAGTGGCACATGCCAACATCGTCAAGGCATTACACACAATAACCACACCGAGCCACCAGTATTCTGCCTTGTTTATACTTGTAAGGTCATGCCAAGTATGTCTGCACTGTGATTGGACACTCTGACCGTGGCTGACCCGTGTTGTGATGCATAGCCGTTTAAGGTACTTGGTAAACTTTGTGGTCATGGTCAGTGGCACATGCCAACTTTGTCAAGGCATTGCGCACAATAGCCGTGCCAAGCCACCGGTTTTTAACCTTGTTTATACCTGCAAGGTCATGCCTAGTACATCTGAACTGTGATTGGGCACTCTGACTGTGGCTGACTTGTGTTACAATTCGTACAAGTTAAAGTCAATTGGTAAACTTTGTGGTCATGGTCAGTGGCACATGCCAACTTTGTCAAGGCATTGCGCACAATAGCCACACCAAGCCACCAGTATTCTAACTTTTTTACACCTGGAAGATCATGCCTAGTACATCTGCACTGTGATTGGACACTCTGACTGTGGCTGACTCGTGTTATGATCAATAGAAGTAAAAGTCACTTGGATACATTTTCGGTCAAGGTCAGTTAGGCATGCCAGCTTTGTCAAGGCATTACGCACAATAGCCACACCGAGCCACCAGTATTCTACCTTGTTCATACTTGCAAGGTCATGCGCAGTATATCTGCACTGTGATTGGACACTCTGACTGTGGCTGACTCGTGTTATGATTAATAGCCATTAAAGGTACTTGGTAAACTTTGTGGTCATGATCGGTGGCACATGCCAACTACGTAAAGGCATTGCGCACAATAGCCGTGCCAAGCCACCAGTTTTTTAACTTGTTTCTACCTCTAAGGACATGCATATTATATGTGCACTGTGATTGGGCACTCTGACCGTGGCTGACTCGTGTTACGACTCGTCGAAGTTAAAGACACTTGGTAAACTTTGTGGTCATGGTCAGTGGCACATGACAACTTTGTCAAGACATTGCGCACAATAGCCACACCGAGCCACCAGTATTCTACCTTGTTTGCACCTGCAAGATCATGCCTAGTACATCGGCACTTTGATTGGACACTCTGACGGTGGCTGACTCGTGTTATGATCAATAGAAATAAAAGTCACTTGGATACATTTGTGGTCATGGTCAGTGGCACATGCCAACTTTTTCAAGGCATTGCACACAATAGCCACACCGAGCCACCAGTATTGTACCTTGTTTATACCTGTAAGGTCATGTCCTGTATATCAGCACTGAAACACTCTGACCGTGGCTGACTCGTGTTATGATTCATAGCCGTTTAAGGTACTTGGTAAACTTTGTGGTCGTGGTCAGTGGCACATGCCAAATTTGTCAAGGCATTGCGCATAATAGGCATGACAAGCCACCGGTTTTGTAACTTGTTTATACCTATAAGGTCATGCATATTAGATGTGTACTGTGATTGGGCACTCTGATTGTGGCTGACTCGTGTTACGATTCGTAGAAGTTAAAGTCACTTGGTAAACGTTATGGTCATGGTCAGTGGCACATGCCAACTTTGTCAAGGTATTGCGTACAATAGCCACACCAAGCCACCAGTATTCTACATGTGCGCCTGCAAAATCATGCCTAGTACATCTGCACTGTGATTGGGCACTCTGACCGTGTCTGACATGTGATATGATTCATAGTCGTTTAAGGTACTTGGTAAACTTTGCGGTCATGGTCAGTGGCACATGCCAACTTTGTCAAGGCATTGCGCACAATAGCCGTGCCAAGCCACCGGTTGTTTAACTTGGTTATACTTGGAAGGTCATGCATATTGGATGTGCACTGTGAGTGGGCACTCTGACCGTGACTGACTCGTATTACGATTCGTAGAAGTTAAAGTCACTTGGTAAACTTTGTGGTCATGGTCAGTGGTACATGCCAACTTTGTCACGGCATTGCGCACAATAGCCACACCGAGCCACCAGTATTCTACCTTGTTTGCACCTGCAAGATCATGCATAGTACATCTACACTGTGATTGGACACGCTGACTGTGGCTGACTCGTGTTAAGATTAATAGAAGTAAAAGTCACTTTGATACATTTGTGGTCATGGTCACTGGCACATGCCAACTTTGTCAAGGAATTGCGCACAATAGCCACACCGAGCCACCAGTATTCTACCTTGTTTATACCTGCAAGGTCATGCTCAGTATATCTGCACTGTGATTGCACATACTGACTGTGGCTGACTCGTGTTATGATTCATACCCATTTAATGTACTTGGTAAACTTTGTGGTCATGGTCAGTGGCACATGCCATGTTTGTCAAGGCATTGCCCACAATAGCCGTGCCAAGCCATCGGTTTATTACCTTGTTTATACCTACAAGGTCATGCATATTAGATGTGCGCTTTGATTGGGCACTCTGACCGTGGCTGACTCGTGTTATGATTCGTATAAGTTTAAGTCACTTGGTAAACTTTGTGGTCATGATCAGTGGCACATGCCAACTTTGTCAAGGCATTGCGCACAATAGCCACATGGAGCCACCAGTATTCTACCTAGTTTGCACCTGCAAGATCATGCCTAGTACATCTGCACTGTGATTGGACACTCTGGCTGTGGCTGACTTGTGTCATGATTCATAACCGTTTAAGGTACTTGGTAAACTCTGTGGTCATGGTCTGTGGCACATGCTAGCTTTGTCAAGGCATTGCGCACAATAGCCGTGCCAAGCCACCGGTTTTTTACCTTGTTTATACCTACAAGGTCATGCATATTAGATGTGCGCTTTGATTGGGCACTCTGACCGTGTCTGACATGTGATATGATTCATAGTCGTTTAAGGTACTTGGTAAACTCTGTGGTCATGGTCTGTGGCACATGCTAGCTTTGTCAAGGCATTGCGCACAATAGCCGTGCCAAGCCACCGGTTTTTTACCTTGTTTATACCTACAAGGTCATGCATATTAGATGTGCGCTTTGATTGGGCACTCTGACCGTGTCTGACATGTGATATGATTCATAGTCGTTTAAGGTACTTGGTAAACTCTGTGGTCATGGTCTGTGGCACATGCTAGCTTTGTCAAGGCATTGCGCACAATAGCCGTGCCAAGCCACCGGTTTTTTACCTTGTTTATACCTACAAGGTCATGCATATTAGATGTGCGCTTTGATTGGGCACTCTGACCGTGTCTGACATGTGATATGATTCATAGTCGTTTAAGGTACTTGGTAAACTCTGTGGTCATGGTCTGTGGCACATGCTAGCTTTGTCAAGGCATTGCGCACAATAGCCACATGGAGCCACCAGTATTCTACCTTGTTTATACCTGCAAGGTCATGCTCAGTATATCTGCACTGTGATTGGACACTCTGACCATGGCTGACTCGTGTTATGATTCGTATAAGTTTAAGTCACTTGGTAAACTTTGTGGTCATGATCAGTGGCACATGCCAACTTTGTCAAGGCATTGCGCACAATAGCCAAACCGAGCCACCAGCATTCTACCTTGTTTGCACCTACACGATCATGCCTAGTACATGTGCACTGTGATTGGACACTCTGACTGTGGCTGACTCGTGTTTTGATCCGGAGAAGTTGAAGTCAATTGGATACATTTGTGGTCATGGTCAGTGGCACATGCCAACTTTGTCAAGGCATAGCGCAAGATAGCCACACCGAGCCACCAGTATTCTACCTTGTTTATACATACAAGGTCATGCGCGCTATCTGTATTGTGATTGGACACTCTGACCGTGGCTGACTCGTGTTATGATTCATAGCCGTTTAAAATACTTGGTAAACTTTGTGGTCATTGTCAGTGGCACATGCCAACTTTGTCAAGGAATTGCGCACAATAGCCGTGCCAAGCCACCGGTTTTTAAACTTGTTTATACCTGCAATGTCATGCATGTTATATGTGCACAATGATTGGTCACTCTGACCGTGGCTGACTAGTGTTATGATTCGTATAAGTTAGAGTCACTTGGTAAACTTTGTGGTCATGGTCAGTGGCACATGCCAACTTCGTCAAGGCATTGCGCACAAAAGCCACACCAAGCCACCAGTATTCTACATTGCTTATACCTGTAAGGTCATGCCCAGTATATCTGCACTGTGATTGGACACTCTGACTGTGGCTGACTCGTGTTATGATTCATAACCATTTAAGGTACTTGGTACACTTTGTGGTCATGGTCTGTGGCACATGCCAGCTTTGTCAAGGCATTGCGTACAATAGCCATGCCAAGCCACCGGGTTTTTACCTTGTTTACACCTGTAAGGTCATGCATAGTACATGTGAACTGTGATTGGGCACTCTGACTCTGGCTGACTCGTGTTACAATTCATAGAAGTTAGAGCCACTTGGTAAACTTTGTGGACATGGTCAGTGGCACATGCCAACTTTATCAAGGCATTGCGCACAATAGCCATGCCAAGCCACCCGTTTTTAACCTTGTTTATACCTGGAAGCTCATGCCTAGTAAATCTGAACTGTGATTGGGCACTCTGACAGTGGCTGACTTGTGTTACGATTTGTACAAGTTAAAGTCACTTGGTAAAGTTTGTGGTCATGGTCAGTGGCACATACCAGCTTTTTGCAAGGCATTGCGCACAATAGCCGTGCCAAGACACCGGTTTTTAACCCTGTTTACACCTGCAAGGTCATGGATGTTATATGTGCACTGTGATTGGGAACTCTGACTTTGGCTGACTCGTGTTATGATTCATAGAAGTTAAAGTCACTTAGTAAACTTTGTGGTCATGGGCAGTGGTACATGCCAACTTTGTCAAGGCATTGCGCACAATAGCCACACCAAGCCACCAGTATTCTACCTTGTTTGCACCTGCAAGATCATGCCTAGTACATCTGCACTGTGATTGGACACTCTGACCGTGGCTGACTCGTGTTATGATCAATATAAGTAAAAGTCGCTTGGATACATTTGTGGTAATGGTCAGTGACACGTGCCAACTTTGTCAAGGCATTGCGCACAATAGCGACGCCGAGCCACCAGTACTCTACCTTGTTCATAATTGTGAGATCATGCGCAGTTTATCTGCACTGTGATTGGACACTCTGAATATGGCTGACTCGTGTTATGATTCATAGCCGTTTAAGGTACTTGGTAAACTATGTGGTCATGGTCAGTGGCACATGCCAACTTTGTCAAGGCATTGCGCACAATACACATGCCAAGCCACTGGTTTTTTAACTTGATTATACCTGTAAGATCATGCATATTATATGTGCACTGTGACTAGGCACTCTGACCGTGGCTGACTCGTATTACGATTCGTAGAAGTTAAAGTCACTTGGTAATCATTGTGGTCATGGTCAGTGGCACATGCCAACTTCGTCAAGGCATTGCACACAATAGCCATGTCGAGCCACCAGTATTCTACCTTATTTGCACCTGCAAGGTCATGCCTAGTACATCTGCACTGTGATTGGACACTCTGACCGTGGCTGACTTGTGTTATGATCAATAGAATTAAAAGTCACTTAGTTACATTTCTGGTCACGGTCAGTGGCACATGCCAACTTTGTTAATGCATTGCGCACAATAGCCCCACCGAGCCACCAGTATTCTACCTTCTTTATACATGTAAGGTCATGCCCAGTATATCTGCTCTGTGATTGGACACTCTGGCTGTGGCTGACTTGTGTCATGATTCATAACCGTTTAAGGTACTTGGTAAACTCTGTGGTCATGGTCTGTGGCACATGCTAGCTTTGTCAAGGCATTGCGCACAATAGCCATGCCAAGCCACCGATTGTTTACCTTGTTTATACCTGTAAGGTCATGCCTAGTACATCTGAACTGTGATTGGGCATTCTGACTGTGGCTGACTCGTGTTACGATTCATAGAAGTTAAAGTCACTTGGTAAACTTTGTGGTCATGGTCAGTGGCACATGCCAACTTGGTCAAGGCATTGCGCACAATAGCCACACTCAGCCACTAGTATTCTACCTTGTTTGCACCTGCAAGATCATGCCTAGTACATCTGCACTGTGATTGGACACTCTGACCGTGGCTGACGTGTGTTATGATCAATACAAGTAAAAGTCACTTGGATACATTCGTGGTCATGGTCAGTGGCACATGCCAACTTTGTCAAGGAATTGCACACCATAACCACACCAAGCCACCAGTATTCTACCTTGTTTATACCTGTAAGGTCTTGCCCAGTATATCTGCACTTTGATAGGACACTCTGACTGTGGCTGACCCGTGTTATGATTCATAGCCGTTTAAGGTACTTGGTAAACTTTGTGGTCATGGTCAGTGGCACATACCAACATTGTCAAGGCATTGCGCACAATAGCCGTGCCAAGCCACCAGTTTGTAACCTTCTTTATACTTGCACCCTTAAGCCTAGTACATCTGAACTTTGATTGGGCACTCTGACTGTGGCCGAGTCGTGTTACGATTCGTACAAGTTAAAGACACTTGGTAATGTTTTGTGGTCATGGTCAGTGGCACATGCCAACTTTGTCAAGGCATTGCGCACAATAGCCGCGCCAAGACACCGGTTTTTAACCCTGTTCATACCTGCAAGGTCATGCATATTAGATGTGCACTGTGATTGGGTACTCTGACTGTGACTGGCCCGTGTTATGATTCGTAGAAGTTTCTAAAGTCTCTTGGTAAACTTTGTGGTCATGGTCAGTGGCACATGCCAACTTTGTCAAGATATTGCGCATAATAGCCACACCAAGCCACCAGTATTCTACATTGTTTGCACCTGCAAGATCATGCCTAGTACATCTGCACTGTTATTCGACACTCTGACCGTGGCTGACTCGTGTTATGATCAATAGAAGTAAAAGTCACTTGGATACATTTGTGGTCATGGTCAGTGGCACATACCAACTTTTTTCAAGGCATTGCGCACAATAGCCGTGCCAAGACACCGGTTTTTAACCCTGTTTACATCTGCAAGGTCATAGATGTTATATGTGCACTGTGATTGGGAACTCTGACTTTGGCTGACTCGTGTTATGATTCATAGAAGTTAAAGTCACTTAGTAAACTTTGTGGTCATGGGCAGTGGTACATGCCAACTTTGTCAAGGCATTGCGCACAATAGCCACACCAAGCCACCAGTATTCTACCTTGTTTGCACCTGCAAGATCATGCCTAGTACATCTACACTGTGATTGGACACTCTGACCGTGGCTGACTCGTGTTATGATCAATATAAGTAAAAGTCGCTTGGATACATTTGTGGTAATGGTCAGTGACACGTGCCAACTTTGTCAAGGCATTGCGCACAATAGCGACGCCGAGCCACCAGTACTCTACCTTGTTCNACCTTGTTCATACCTGTGAGGTCATGCGCAGTTTATCTGCACTATGATTGGACACTCTGAATGTGGCTGACTCGTGTTATGATTCATAGCCGTTTAAGGTACTTGGTAAACTTTGTGGTCATGGTCAGTGGCACATGCCAACTTTGTCAAGGCATTGCGCACAATACACATGCCAAGCCACTGGTTTTCTAACTTAATTATACCAGTAAGATCATGCATATAATATGTGCACTGTGACTGGGCACTCTGACCGTGGCTGACTCGTATTACAATTCGTAGAACTTAAAGTCACTTGGTAATCATTGTGGTCATGGTCAGTGGCACATGCCAACTTCGTCAAGGCATTGCACACAATAGCCATGTCGAGCCACCAGTATTATACCTTATTTGCACCTGCAAGGTCATGCCTAGTACATCTGCACTGTGATTGGACACTCTGACCGTGGCTGACTTGTGTTATGATCAATAGAATTAAAAGTCACTTAGTTACATTTCTGGTCATGGTCAGTGGCACATGCCAACTTTGTTAATGCATTGCGCACAATAGCCCCACCGAGCCACCAGTATTCTACCTTCTTTATACATGTAAGGTCATGCCCAGTATATCTGCTCTGTGATTGGACACTCTGGCTGTGGCTGACTTGTGTCATGATTCATAGCCGTTTAAGGTACTTGGTAAACTCTGTGGTCATGGTCTGTGGCACATGCTAGCTTTGTCAAGGCATTGCGCACAATAGCCATGCCAAGCCACCAATTGTTTACCTTGTTTATACCTCTAAGGTCATGCCTAGTACATCTGAACTGTGATTGGGCATTCTGACTGTGGCTGACTCGTGTTACGATTCATAGAAGTTAAAGTCACTTGGTAAACTTTGTGGTCATGGTCAGTGGCACATGCCAATTGGTCAAGGCATTGCGCACAATAGCCACACTCAGCCACTAGTATTCTACCTTGTTTGCACCTACAAGATCATGCCTAGTACATCTGCACTGTGATTGGACACTCTGACCGTGGCTGACTCGTGTTATGATCAATACAAGTAAAAGTCACTTGGATACATTCGTGGTCATGGTCAGTGGCACATGCCAACTTTGTCAAGGAATTGCACACCATAACCACACCGAGCCACCAGTATTCTACCTTGTTGATACCTGTAAGGTCTTGCCCAGTATATCTGCACTGTGATAGGACACTCTGACTGTGGCTGACCCGTGTTATGATTCATAGCCGTTTAAGGTAATTGGTAAACTTTGTGGTCATGGTCAGTGGCACATACCAACTTTGTCAAGGCATTGCGCACAATAGCCGTGCCAAGCCACCGGTTTTTAACCTTCTTTATAATTGCAACCTTAAGCCTAGTACATCTGAACTTTGATTGGGCACTCTGACTGTGGCCGAGTCCTGTTACGATTCGTACAAGTTAAAGACACTTGGTAATATTCTGTGGTCATGGTCAGTGGGACATGCCAACTTTGTCAAGGCATTGCGCACAATAGCCGCGCCAAGACACCGGTTTTTAACCCTGTTTATACCTGCAAGGTCATGCATATTAGATGTGCACTGTGATTGGGTACTCTGACTGTGGCTGACCCGTGTTATGATTCGTAGAGTTTAAAGTCTCTTGATAAACTTTGTGGTCATGGTCAGTGGCACATGCCAACTTTGTCAAGATATTGCGCATAATAGCCACACCAAGCCACCAGTATTCTACCTTGTTTGCACCTGCAAGATCATGCCTAGTACATCTGCACTGTTATTCGACACTCTGACCGTGGCTGACACGTATTATGATCAATAGAAGTAAAAGTCACTTGGATACATTTGTGGTCATGGTCAGTGGCACATGCCAACTTTGTCAAGGCATTGCGCACAATAGCCACACCGAGCCACCAGTACTCTACCTTCTTCATACCTGTGAGGTCATGCACAGTATATATGCACTTTGATTGGACACCCTGACTGTGGCTGACTCGTGTTATGATTCATAGCCGTTTAAGGTACTTGGTAAACTTTGTGGTCATGGTCAGTGGCACATGCCAACTTTGTCAAGGCATTGCGCACAATAGCCATGCCAAGCCACTGGTTTTTTAGCTTTTTTATACGTGCAAGGTCATGCATATTAGTTATGCACTATGATTGGACACTCTGACCGTAGCTGACTCGTATTACGATTCGTAGAAGTTAAAGTCACTTGGTAAACTTTGTGGTCATGGTCAGTGGCACATGCCAGCTTCGTCAAGGCATTGCGCACAATAGCCGTACCGAGCTACCATTATTCTACCTTGTTTGCACCTGCAATGTCATGCCTAGTAAATCTGCACTGTGATTGGACACTCTGACCATGGCTGACAGTGTTATGATCAATAGAAATAAAAGTCACTTGGATACAATTGTGGTCATGGTCAGTGGCACATGCCAAATTTGTCAAGGCATTGCACACAATAGCCATTCCAAGCCATCAGAATTCTACCTTGTTCATACCTGTAAGGTATGCCCAGTGTATTCTCACTGCGATTGGACACTCTGACCGTGGCTGAATTGTGTTATAATACATAGCCGTTTAACGTACTTGGTAAAATTTGTGGTCATGGTCAGTAGCACATGCCAACTTTGTCAAGGCATTGCGCATAATAGCGGTGCCAAGCCATGGGTTTTTTGCCTGGTTTATACCTGCAAGGTCATGCTTGGTACATCTAAACTGTGATTGGGCACTCTGACTTTGGATGACTCCTGTTACGATTCGTATACGTTTAAGTCACATGGTAAACCTTGTCGTCATGGTCAGTGGCACTTGCCGACCTTGTCAAGGCATTGCGCACAATGGCCGTGCCAAGACACCGGTCATTTACCCTGTTTATACCTGCAATGTCATGCATATTAGATGTGCACTGTGATTGGATACTCTGACCGTGGCTGACTTGTGTTATGATTCGTATAGGTTAAAATCACTTGGTAAACTTTGTGGTCATGGTCAGTGGCACATGCCAACTTTGTCAATGCATTGCGCACAATAGCCACACCAAGCCTCCAGTATTCTACCCCTTTTGCACCTGCAAGATCATGCATAGTACATCTGCACTGTGATTGGAAACTCTGACATTGGCTAACTTGTGTTGTGATCAATAGAAGTAAAAGTCACTTGGATGCATGTGTGGTCATGGTCAGTGGCACATGCCAACTCTGTCAAGGAATTGCACACAATAGCCACACCGAGCCACCAGTATACTACCTTGTTCATACCTGCAAGGTCATGCGCAATATATCTATACTGTGGTTGGACACTCTGACTGTGGCTGACTCGTGTTTTGATTCATAGCCGTTTAAGGTACTTGGTAAACGTTGTGGTCATGGTCAGTGGCACATGCCAAATTTGTCAAGGCATTGCGCACAATGGCCGTGCCAAGCGACCGGTTTAGCAACTTGTTTATACCTGCACGGTCATGCATATTATATGTGCACAATTATTGAGTACTCTGACCGTGGCTGACTCGTGTTACGATTCGTAGAAGTTAAAGTCACTTGGTTAACTTTGTGGTCATGGTCAGTGGCACATGCCAACTTTGTCAAGGCATTGCGCACAATAGCCACGTCGAGCCACCAGTATTATACCTTCTTTGCACATGCACGGTCATGCCTAGTACATCTGCACTGTGATTAGACACTCTTACCGTGGCTGACTCGTGTTATGATCAATAGAATTAAAAGTCACTTGGATACATTTGTGGTCATGGTCAGTGGCACATGCCAACTTTGTCAAGGCATTGCACACAATAGCCACACCGAGCCACCAATATTCTACCTTGTTCATACCTGCAAGGTCATGCGCAATATATGTATAATGTGATTGGACACTCTGACCGTGGCTGACTCGTGTTCTGATTCATAGCTGTTTAAGGTACTTGGTAAACGTTGTGGTCATGGTCAGTGGCACATGCCAAATTTGTCAAGGTATTGCACACAATAGCCGTGCCAAGCGACCGGTTTTTTAACTTGTTTATACCTGCATGGTCATGCATATTAGATGTGCACAATGATTGGGCACTCTGACCGTGGCTGACTCGTGTTACGATTAGTAGAAGTTAAAGTCTCTTGGTTGACTTTGTGGTCATGGTCAGTTGCACATACCAACTTCGTCAAGGCATTGCGCACAATAGCCACGTTGAGCCACCAGCATTCTACCTTCTTTGCACATGCAAGGTCATGCCTAGTACATCTGCACTGTGATTAGACACTCTGACCGTGGCTGACTCGTGTTATGATCAATAGAATTAAAAGTCACCTGGATACATTTGTGGTCATGGTTAGTGGCACATGCCAACTTTGTCAAGGCATTGTGCACACTAGCCGCACCGAGCCACCAGAATTCTACCTTGTTCATACCTGTAAGGTCATGCCTAGTATATCTGCACTGTGATTGGACACTATGACCGTGGCTGACTTGTGTTATAATTCATTGCCGTTCAACATACTTGGTAAACTTCGTGGTCATGGTCAGTGGCACATGCCAACTTTGTCAAGGCATTGCGCACAATAGTCGTTCCAAGCCACGGGTTTTTTACATTGTTTAGACCTGCAAGGTCATGCGTATTAGATGTGCACTATGATTGGGTACTCTGACCGTGGCCGACTCGTGTTATGATTCGTACAGGTCAAAGTCACTTGGTAAACTTTGTCGTCATAATCAGTGGCACATGCCAACTTTGTCAAGGCATTGCGCACAGTAGCCACACCGAGCCACCAGTATTCTACCTTTTTTGCACCTGCAATTTCATGCCTAGTACATCTGCACTGTGATTGGACACTCTGACCGTGGCTGACTCGTGTTATGATTCATAGCCATTTAAGGTACTTGGTAAACTTTGTGGTCATGGTTAGTGGCACATGCCAACTTTGTCAAGGCATTGCGCACAATAGCCGTGCCAAGCCACCGGTTTTTTAACTTGTTTATACATGCAATATGATGCATATTAGATGTGCACAATGATTGGTCACTCTGACCGTGGCTGACTCGCGTTACGATTAGTAGAAGTTAGAGTCACTTGGTAAACTTTGTGGTCATGGTCAGTGGCACATGCCAACTTTGTCAAGGCATTGCACACAATAGCCACACCGAGCCACCAGTATTCTACCTTGTTTGCACCTGCAAGGTCATGCCTAGTACATCTGCACTGTGGTTGAACACTCTGACCGTGGCTGACTTGTGTTATGATCACTATAATGAAACGTCCCTTACTTGTATTTGTGGTCATGGTCAGTGGAACATGCCAACTTTGTCAAGGCATTGCGCACAATATCCACACCGAGCCACCAATACTCTACCTTGTTTATACCTGTAAGGTCATGCCCATTATATTTGCACTAGGACTGGACACTCTGACTGTGGCTGACTCGTGTTGTGATTCATAACCGTTTAAGGTACTTGGTAAACTTTGCGGTCATGGTCTGTGGCACATGCCAGCTTTTCAAGGCATTGGGCACAATAGCCATGCCAAGCCACCGGTGTTTTACCTTGTTTATACCTGTAAGGTCATGCCTAGTACATCTGAACTGTGATTGGGTACTCGGATTGTGGCTGACTCGTGTTACGATTCATAAAAGATAAAGTTACTTGGTAAACTTTGTGGTCATGGTCAGTGGCACATGCCAACTTGGTCTAGGCATTGCGCACAATAGCCACACCGAGCCACCAGTATTCTACCTTGTTTGCACCTGCAAGATCATGCCTAGTACATCTGCACTGTGATTGGACTTTCTGACCATGGCTGACTCCTGTTATGATCAATAGAAGGAAAAGTCACTTGGATACATTTGTGGTCATAGTCAGTGGCACATGCCAGCTTTGACAAGGCATTGCACACAATAACCACACCGAGCCACCAGTATTGTACCTTGTTTATACCTGTAAGGTCATGCTCAGTATATCTGCACTGTGATTGACAGTCTGACTGTGGCGGACCTGTGTTATGATTCATAGCCGTTCAAGGAACTTGGTAAACTTTGTGGTCATGGTCAGTGGCACATGCCAACTTTGTTAAGGCATTGCGCACAACTGCTGTGCCAAGCCACCGGTTTTTTTCCTTGTTTATGTCTGCAAGCTCATGCCTAGTACATCTGAAAAGTGATTGGGCACCCTGACTGTGGTTGACTCGTGTTACGATTCGTACAAGTTAAAGTCACTTGGTAAACTTTGTGGTCATGGTCAGTGGCATATGCCAACTTTGTCAAAGCATTGCGCACAATAGCCGTGCCAAGACACCGGTTGTTAACCCTGTTTATGCCTGCAAGATCATGCATATNAGATGTGCACTGTGATTGGGTACTCTGACTGTGGCTGACTCGTGTTATGATTCGTAGAAGTTAAAGTCACTTGGTAAACGTTGTGGCCATTGTCAGTGGCACATGCCAACCTTGTCAAGGCATTGCGCACAATAGCCACACCAAGCCACCAGTATTCTACCTTGTTTGCATGTACAAGATAATGCCTAGTACATCTGCACTGTGATTGGACACTCTGACTGTGACTGACTCGTGTTGTGATCAATAGAAGTAAAAGTCACTTGGATACATTCTTGGTCATGGTCAGTTACGCATGCCAGCTTTGTCAAGGCATTACGCACAATAGCCACACCGAGCCACCAGTATTCTACCTTGTTCATACTTGCGAGGTCATGCGCAGTATATCTGCACTATGATTGGACACTCTGACTGTGGCTGACTGGTGTTATGATTCATAGCCGTTAAAGGTACTTGGTAAACTTTGTGGTCATGATCAGTGGCACATGCCAACTACGTAAAGGCATTGCGCACAATAGCCGTGCCAAGCCACCAGTTTTTTAACTTGTTTATACCTGCAAGGTCATGCATATTAGATGAGCACTATGATTGGGCACTCTGACCGTGGCAGACTCGTGTTACGATTCGTAGAAGTTCAAGTCACTTGGTAAACTTTGTGGTCATGCTCAGTGGCACATGACAACTTTGTCAAGGCTTTGCGCACAATAGCCACACCGAGCCACCAGTATTCTACCTTGTTTGCACCTGCAAGATCATGCCTAGTACATCGGCACTTTGATTGGACACTCTGACCAAGGCTGACTCGTGTTATGACCAATAGAAGTAAAAGTCACTTGGATACATTTGTGGTCATGGTCTGTGGCACATGCCAACTTTGTCAGGGCATTGCACACAGTAGCCACACCGAGCCACCAGTATTGTACCTTGTTTATACCTGTAAGGTCATGTCCTGTATATCAGCACTGTGATTGGACACTCTGACCGTGGCTGACTCGTGTTATGATTCATAGCCGTTTAAGGTACTTGGTAAACTTTGTGGTCGTGGTCAGTGGCACATGCCAACTTTGTCAAGGCATTGCGCACAATAGCCATGACAAGCCACCGGTTTTGTAACTTGTTTATACATGCAAGGCCATGCAGATTAGCTGTGTACTGTGATTGGGCACTCTGGTCATGGCTGACTCGTGTTTCGATTCGTAGAAGTTAAAGTCACTTGGTAAACTTTATGGTCATGGTCAGTGGCACATGCCAACTTTGTCAAGGCATTGCGCACAATAGCCATGACAAGCCACCGGTTTTGTAACTTGTTTATACCTGCAAGGTCATGCATATTAGATGTGTACTGTGATTGGGCACTCTGATCGTGGCTGACTCGTGTTNCGATTCGTAGAAGTTAAAGTCACTTGGTAAACTTTATGGTCATGGTCAGTGGCACATGCCAACTTTGTCAAGGCATTGCGCACAATAGCCACACCAAACCACCAGTATTCTACCTCAGTGTTGACCCGGGGTTCCGAGGTGACCCTGTCACTGTGGCCGGTCTACATCGAGGGGGCCTTGATGTGGACCGCGTTCGCGTTCGCCAAAAAACGCGAGGTGGGGTCCTCGGACGCGTGAGCTGGCCCCAGGCCACCGACCAGCCCTGCCACGCGGAAGCCCACCGAGGTGCCCCCCCCCCCTCCCCCTTGCCCAGCCACCATCCCTCGCTCGCACATCCTCCTCCACAAATTCCGTTTTCATTCAACTTTCAAACCCATGTCAGATTAGGGTTTGATATTCTCTTTTAAATTTGCTGAACCAGGGTATGACATTCCAATGACTTCTGAAGTTATCTTAATGGACATATATTTCTGAAATTCTCTTGAATTGAGGTGTCAAGTGAAAATGAAAATTATTGTGGGGTATGATAGGGATATCCGACAGGTGGCAGATATTTGGTCCACCGGTCACTGGTTGTTTCGCTTCCATATCAACGATTACTCCTGCTGCACAGTTTGAGTCCACGTACGTGGATGATTGTTGATTTATTTCTGAATATTTTTACTTTCAGTTCTGTCCGCAAATCGTACTTCAGTCCATTTTTCGAACTATCATTTCGTGCGCTCCTGGTGGTGAAATCAGCGCAACGCGAGGTTCACGATGAAACTCGCAGCTCGATAGTTTTGCAATGCCCCTTTTTGTTTTTGACGCATTCGATTGCCATCGATCAATCAGTTGATGCAATCAATCCCCGTCGGTTGCTCGGACGCCGTCTATCTCTCTACCGACGGCGAGCAAGAACCGACGATTGATTGATGTCGATCGATTGGCCGACGGCCGAAGAACGATCGACGAGGGCTAATTGTCAATTGGACCACTGCCGGTGGTCGCCGGAAGTGGATCCATCGACGGTGGCTCCTCGTCGGATCGATCCACTGCTGGTGTTCGCTGGCCGTGGATCCATCGACGGTGGCTCCTCATTGGATCGATCCACTGCCGGTGGTCGCCGGCCGTGGATCCATCGACGGTGGCTCCTCGTCGGATCGATCCACTGCCGGTGGTCGCCGGCCGTGGATCCACAGCCGGTGGTCGCCGGCCGTGGATCCATCGACGGTGGCTCCTCGTCGGATCGATCCACTGCCGGTGGTCGCCGGCCGTGGATCCACAGCCGGTGGTCGCCGGCTGAGGGCTGACCAGCCCGTCCACCATTGTTCCGCTTGGATCGATGGTGAACGGAGCATGGATCCAAAGGCCGACGAGGCCTGGCGGGGAGCAGGAGGCAGGGGCAGGGCCTCGCAACCACCCAGCGGTCCGGTCCTATGCCTCGAGCGAGGCCGATGAGGCCTGGCAGGAGGCAGGGGCAGGGGCAGGGGCCCTTGCAACCACCCACCGCTCGGGTGGTTGACGCTGGATCTGCGTCGTAACAACGCTATGAAGTACTACTAGTCGTTCCGCGTCACTCATACGCGAATAGAGCATTGCGATTGTAGGAACGAGGTGCATCCATGGCACCTCGGTGCGAGACTGCACCATCTGTGATGGAATCGTCATCCCTTCCATCTTCAACCTCTGTTGCCTCTGCGTACCGTCTGAACCATGCTGACTTCAACCCCCCTCCTGCCGGGCGTCTCCATGGAGATCATCCAACGCTGGCCCTCTCGCGTCACTGTCGGCCAGTGCCTACGGTCTCAAGGAAACCTGGGTTCTTTTGTGGCTCATGCGGCGTTACGTCAAGCGACACTTGCGACCGCATCCGCGGGCATTTCGGTATCCCAAACGGCAACATGGCCACGTGCCCGTTCCCACCGCCTCACGCCAAAGACGTTCTTGGCCTTGAGAGGGCCCCTCGTCCAGCAGCCGACTGGAAACCTGCTTGCCCCCATCTGTACAACGGCCTCAGGGATTCATGGGGTACAAGCAGCAAGCCTGTGAAATGGGCTAATTTGGCGGAGAGCTTGCAGCGACAGGAGACTCAGCGCTGAGCTGGCCTACCAAGTGGAGATGATGAGGGTGATGCAACCGGTGCCGGTCCTGGCATGGAGTCTGCTGGCATGAGCTCCATTGACCAACAGATAAGGCGGCAGCAAGATGTAGCACTCCTCAGAGCAGCAGACCTTCGTGGGCAGCAGCAGCAGCAGCAGCAGCTGCTGCACCAGCAGCAGCCGCAGGTGTACCTGCAACAGCCGCCGGCGTACCAGCAGCAGCTGCAGTTGTACCAGCAGCAGCCGCAGACAGTTCGGCTGGTGGATGTTAACCGGATGGCTGGTATGGTTCAAACGTCCGCGAGGCCTCATTGTGAGGCAGCCGGGAACAAGAGCTGCCAGATGGCAGTAGTCAAGCTCATGGCCTGTGCTGCGTACCCAATCAGCTTCTCACGTGAGCCGCTGCTGAACGACGTGGTGCGCACGGGCCGAAGCACCAACAGCTCATTTAGCCTTCCAAGCCAAGGCACTGTCGTGAGTGACATACTACCAGCATTGGACAAGAAATTAGATGTCGAGGATACGTCGCTGAAGCAAGCCTGGCCCATTTGTGGTGTCACAGTTGCCGTGGACGAGTGGGCGGATCAGCAGCAACGTCCAATTTACAATGCGATGGT
Organism: Penium margaritaceum; assembly: GCA_023375785.1. NCBI lineage: Eukaryota > Viridiplantae > Streptophyta > Zygnematophyceae > Desmidiales > Peniaceae > Penium > Penium margaritaceum. Next base: position 26,002 of record SZWC01003763.1, read on the forward strand.
TGTAAACGCTAAGGGTGCCTGTCACGTGTTTTCACGTGATGCCAATGGGAAGACCCGCAATGCATCCCACATGGGGGCCATGATTGAGGAGGCGGTCGAGGCCGTCGGTGTCAAGCACGTGGTGTCCGTTGTTTCGACAACACAGTAGTCAACAAACGCGCATTCCAAGACCTGGCAGGGAAGTATCCAAAAGTCCTGTGGCAAGGTTGCTGTGCACACAACTGTGACCTTGTCATGAAGGACATTGGCAAGACAAAGTGGGGGTCGGCAATCTTGTCCAAGGCTGAGAAGGTTGTCAAATAGTTTCGCAACAACGACATGCCACCGACCTGGTTGAAGCAACAGTCGGGAGGGCGGGTATTGCACGCCAAATGTGACACGCATTTTGCATCTGCGCACTCCATGTTGCAGCGCCTGCTAGACATGTGTCCAATTCTGCTGAAGCAAGTCAACCATGAGTCCTGGGCGGCCATGGGCAATCAGCGGGATGGGATGTTCAAGGCACGCAAGAAGGCTGTGAGATGTCTTGTGCACCGCCGCGTGTTTTGGCTACAGGTTCGCCAGCTGAGAGATTTTTTTACGCCGTTAGTGACCGTGTTACGCATTGCTGACACGTCGGGAGGGACAGCGGGTGAGATATATGAAAGATTGCTTGATTCCATGAGTGATCTTGCTGCACTGTTGCATCCCCGCGGGCGCAAGCCAGCAAAGGTTTCTGCTGCGCCTGTGAAGCATGCTATGCAGCGCCTGCAAGCCCGCTGGAATGCTGACATGAGCTGCCCGCTGCATGCTGCTGTGTGCCGTGTGCACCTGCGCCACTTTGGCAATGACCTTGGGGGTGAGGTTGACATGGTCACGGCTTGGTCCACAGTGGTGGATGCGCTTGCGCCGCCTTAGCTTCAGCACACTGGAGATGCTGGTGCGCTGCAACGTGTGGCTGCGCCGTCAGTACAAGGCAAGTGGGAGGCGGTGCTAGCCCACCAACTTCACGGTGCCCGACGACTTGGAGAGTGAGCAGGACGGTGAGCCACGCCGGTCGCCCGGCGCCTGGCGTGACTCTGGGCGCCACGCCGGGTGCAGCTGTCGTAGAAGGCAGTACCTCCTGTCCCTGCTATTTTGGTGTTGCTGTTGGTGGTGCTGGCACTCCGGGTGCCGCACCGGGTGCCAAAGCTGTAGAAGGCAGCGCCTCCTGCTTCCGTTGCTCTGCTGCTGCTGCCGATGATGCTAACGCTTAGGACGCTACGCCAGGTGCAGCTGCCACAGAAGGCAGCACCTCTTGTCCCCGCTGCTCTGCTACTGCTACTGGTGGTGCTTGTGCCCTGGGCACCGTGCCGGGTGCAGCTGCCGTAGGAGGCAATACCTCCTGCTCCCGCTGCTCTGCTGCTGCTGCCGATGGTGCTGGCGCTCCAGGCGCCTCGCAAGATGTAGCTGCCGTAGAAGGCAGTACATCTTGTCCCCACTGCTCTGCTGCAGCTGCTGGTGGCGCTGGCACTCCGGACGCTGCGCCGGGTGTAGTTGTCGCAAAAGGCAGGACCTCCCGCTTGCGCTGCTCTACTGTTGCTTCCGATGGTGCTGGCGCTCCGGGCGCCGCGCCGAGTGCAGCTGTCGTAGAAGGAAGCGCCTCCTGTCTGTGCTGCTGGGGTCTCCCGAGACGCACTCTTGATGTTGTCGCGGTCGATAGCAATAGGCACAGGCTCTGTCCAGCATCTGCCATCGTCGATGCGGGTTGATCATCTGTCATATGTGGTATTGTCGCAGCGTGTGGCCGTTGCGCCCGCCTTTGTCGCGTGGCTGTCGTTACTCCACCATGTGCTGCTCCGAGACTCTGGTGTACCTGCTTTGCTTTCGACACTGGTTGCCCTGGAGCCTCAGGCACCACATTTACCGCGGCCTCGCAGGGAGGCAGCTATTGCTGGAATTCTGGTACCGTTCCTGACGGCGCCTCCTCAGTGGTCCTGGGCCGCTGGGTAGCGAGCTTATCTTTCCCGGTCCGACGTCGCTTCTTGGTGAAGCCTTCCATCTCTGCCACAGCATGTCCTGCCCCTTCCTCTGCTGCCCTTTCTTGCTGCTCCTGTTGTTGTGGTGTTGCGCTTGCCCCAACTTCCTGCTTGTGTCCTTCCCTGTCTTGATGTACCAGGGACTGCATGCCAATACACGACGAAACAAGCCGGGTCCCCCCGGCCAAAGGCTCAGGTATGTTGGCCGCAGGAACTGCAATTGTGGTGATTGGTGGAGGAGGGCGGTGTGGGCGATAGGGAGTCTGAGGCATCCTTGCAAACTTAGCTGCCACTTCCTCCACGTCGTAATCGATATTGATGCAGGGCGGGTGTCGCCCGGCCGCGAGGGCCTGCCAGCGGACCGGGAGCTTTTCAAGTCGCTCACGTTGCACCATGATGTTGGAAGTGTGGCGGCCCTCGAGCCACACATAGACTCCATGTACGGCCCAAACATGGTAACACTGGTCCAGGGATATCGCTTCATTTTGTCGCGCCCTGCCCACCTCCTCCCGCTTCGGCCACACACCGTCACCAATCTGTAAGTCGTCGATCATGAGGCCGGCGTTAGTACGGTCCACCCCGCGCTGTGCTACGACATACCCCCGAGTTCGAGCTTCTTGGAGGCACCTTTGAAGCCAAGCACCTCGTTGTTTCATGAATTCCACCCCTTTGGCCACGGTCGCACCCTCTTCCCGTGGCGGCATCGGCGCGTCAGGCATGAGCGGCATGGTAGCCATGGTCCAATGTTGCTGGTCGTGACGCAGCATGTAGGGTGAGAAGGTGGTAGACGAATGAGGTATGAGGTTGTATTCGTAGACGATGTCTTCTAGCTGCTCGTCCCAGGGTGCATTGTCATCCAACAAATTCCGGATGGTCTGCGTGATTGCCCCATCCATACGCTCGACCTGGCCTTGCGCCTGCGGCCGGTATAGTGCCCCATTTTCAATCTTGATGTTGAAGTACGCCGCCACTTCTGCGAATGTCCCTGCGAAGTGCGAGCCATTCTCACACTGGATGATCTTGCATCCACCTCCCCAGTATATGACTTCTTCCTTCAGGAACGCTGTGGCGTGTGTTGTGTCAGCCTTGGGGACCGCCCGAGCCATGACCCACTTGGTCATGTGGTCAATGCCGAGAATCCAGTACACGTTCTTGGGTTGGGTGGTACGGAGGGGGCCATGAAAGTCAATTACAACCCTCTCCATTGGTGCGCAGAGGCGGGCGTACACGAAGCGGGGCTGGTGGATCCGCTGGGGAGGGTGATGGCAGATGCAAGTCCCACATGTGGCAACAGCCTCCCCAATCTCCTTCTTCAATCACACCAAGTAGACCTGTGGGACGAGAGTCTCATATATGGTGGCGGAGTGTGCGTGCATTCGGTATTGTTCTTGCATGATGAGTTTGTCGCGCAGCATCACCAGGGTGTACCAGCGCAGTAAGTACGCGTCATCCTCACGCCTCTAGAACCGCCCCTGCAGCCACACATACTTGACGAGCGTCGCTTGGGCATTGGAGCAACCATGGACGTCTGGGAAAACTTCCACCATGGTGCAGCCACCAGATAGGACTTGGGCTCGTGCCCAATCTGACCACTAGTATGTTTTGACTGGTGACTCCTGCTGCTTGTGCTCCAGGTCGCCCCCAGGCGCCAGGGCCAGGAGGCGACATCGCATTTCCTCAAAGGTCTCCGGTGGTGGGGCGCTCTTCCATCTGCAGACTCGGCCTGGTGCTGCTTGTCACCCTCCACTGGTGGGAGGGCATCAGTCCGTGTGCACCTGGAGGAGCTGCGTGTGATGGTTGGGTCTGCCGTGCCTGTGGAGGTCGTGGTGACCGGACGCCGGATTCCGGGGGAAGCGTGCCGCACGGTGTTGGAGGCATGACAGGTGCCGTATCAACCAATGGCCCGCGGGTCCCGGTAGGGAGGACTCTTGCATGTGTAGACTCAGGGATGGCAGGTGGATTATCCACCGGAGCTGGTGTCGCCCCCGGCGCGGCAGGCGAATCCGGGAGGGGAGGGGAGGCCGGTGCAACTCTCAGTCCACCCCGGGACGGTGGATGATCCACCGGCAGCGCTGCCGCCCGGGATGCCGATGGCACTGGAGCTGTAGGGGAAGAGGGAGGTGACAGGATTTTGAGGAGGGAAGAGTGCGACACAGGAAGGCTCGTGGCGCTGATTGGCACAAGTTATGCGTTGAGCATGTTGGCAGTAACAAGTTTTGGAAGCGAGGGTTGCGAAACAGGCAGCCGGCAGAGGATGGAAGCGATGACGGTTGCGAGAGTGATGAAGATAAATTGTTGATTGATTGAATAGTGGAAGCAAGAGTACATTGATCTAAGCTACCTTAAAGTAGTGTTTCTTGGGCTTTGCTAGGACCCTTACGAGGTGGAAGCGCTAGTTCGTGTTCTTCGAGAGACGTGTTGCGATGGTTTTACCAGAGCGCAGCTTGTCGGATCTCTTTCAGACTTTGGGACATGATAGTGTCGGTGCACGGATCTCGATTGTGCGTGTCCGTTGAGATTCGTGCGGTTCTTTTGTTATGGGTGCTCGGATGTGCTCCAGTCTTCACGCTGATTTCTCTTCTTCATTTCCGACACCCCTCGTGAAGGGGAACCAGCGTGGAAGCTTCAGGTGTCTCTGGTCCTGAGACCTAGAAGATGTACCATTGTTGCATGTTGGGCCTGTTCTAGGGTTTTCGTGAAGATGTCAGTCCTGTTGGCCTTTGAGGCTACATACTGAACCAAGAGTTCCTTAACCTGCACCTTCTCCCTGATGAAGAACTAGTGAAACTCAATGTGCTTGGTTCGTCCATGGTAGACTGGATTCTCTGTGAGAGCGATGGTGCTTCGATTGTCACACCATAGGACTGGGAGTGGTTGCGGATATCAAAGGTCTTGCAGCAGGTGTTTTAGCCAGATGGCTTCTTGGGCAGACATGGTTCCTGCGTGCAGTTCTGCTTCATAGGATGAAAGTGAAACACATGAGGACCTGGTTGATCGCCAGCTGATCAGTCCACAGCCAAGGTGAAAGCCGTAGCCTTGTTATGATTTTCGGTTGGCGTGATCATCTGCCCAGGAGGAGTCGCTGTATCCTTCTAATGTTATCGGCTGAGTTCTCCCCAGCTCAAGATGGAAGGAGGCAGTCTCTCCTATATACCTCAGAACTCGCTTTGCTGCCTTCCAGTGTTGGTCACTATGATTTCATTCTCCAACGTATCGTGACAGAACACTGAGGGGGAAAGCAAGGTCGGGACGAGTGCAGACCATGGCATACATCAGTGATCCCACCAGCTCAGGATAGGATTCTGGGGAAGGTGATGAGACTGTGTATGCTGGTGAGGTAAGTTTGTGATCCACCGTCATGGGGGTTGGAGCTCCGTTGCTGTTCTCAAGTCCGAAGTGCTTCAGGAGTGAGGCAATGTAGGGTTCTTGGGACAGAGTGATGAGTCACTTCTCCCGGTCCCTCTTGATGTCAATTCCCAGGTAATGGGTCAGTTCCCCAAGGTCTTTCATGATGAAACGTCCCAGGAGTGCTTGCTTCAGATCCTCAAGAGCACAAGGATTGTTGGAGGCGAGAGCAAGATTGTCCTCATAGACCATAATATAGGTCTGCTCATATGGTCAAGAACGGAGGAACAGACTGGGATTGGCAGTGGAAACCGTGAATCCCAGGTAAATGATAGTTGCTCGTAGTTTGGCATGCCATTCTCGAGGGGATTGTTTGAGCCCATAGAGTGGGCGATGTAGCTTCCAGAGAGTGTTGGGCTGGTCTGGTGTGTAGCCTTCGGATACGCCAGGTAGAAAGATTCGTTCAGTGCTCCTTGGAGAAAGTCCGTGGACACGTCCATGGCATGTAGTTCCATGTCTTTAGTGGCCGTAATGTGTAGTAGGACTCGTAGGGTGGTCAGCTTGGCAGTGGGTGAGAAGGTGTCAAAGACGTCCACGCCATATCGTTGTGAGAACCCCTTTGCCACATAACGAGCTTTGAATTCTGGTGGCTTCCCAAGATGAGTCTTAACACGGAAGACCCATTTCCCTGTGACCACATTGGTGTGAGCTGGTTGAGGTACGTCAGTGTAGGTGGAGGTAGCCTTAAAGAAGGCCAGTTCCCTGGCAATGGCGGCTCGCCATTGGTCTGCTTGGGGCCCATTTACAGCCTCCGCATATTTTCTAGGGGTGGCAATGGGAGCTGTGGTAGTGGTGGTGCTGAGTATAGGAAGGCGAGGATAGCATCGTCGTCGAGGATTCATGGGAGGAGTTGGTCGTCGAAGAGAGATGAGACCGTCTCTAGCTGCAATCCAGGAGGGCAGGAAGGAGGTTCGAAGAAGCTCCACCTGGCGATCCTCCTGGATGTCAAGGTCTCCGTCTGTGTCAGTTAGGGTGATGAGCGAGACTGCTGCTCTGTTTCTGGTAGACTATGGGAGCACCAGTTCTGCTACTGGTGTCATTCTCGGGAGTGGTACCCCAGATGCTATAGTTGTTGTAGGTTCTTCTGTGTCTGCTACTGTTGTTGTTGGTGCTGAAGCTGCTGCGCCTGGAGGAGGGACTAGTGTTGCTGAGGGAAGCGTTCTTCCGAGTGTTGGCAGTTGTTTCGAGATGGATTGAAAATCAGCGTTAAGAGTGAGAGGAGTGAGTGGTGGTAGTGCCATTGGTCGTGGTTGTGTGGGAGTGTGTGTAGGAGAGAGGTTTGGTGGAGTGGATACTGTTGGAGGAGTTGCTAGTGTGGCAAGAGCGACTGCAAGAGGTAAGGTGGCCATAGTTGTAGGCATTATAGCTTGTTCAGGAAAGAGTGTCCAGGTAAGAGGAGTAGTGTAGATTGGCGCGGATTGCCGGGTCAGGCGATAGGTCAGCAACGTCGCTCGCCAATGGTGAACGCCGTCTCGCGAATCGGGAGCAGAAGCGTCCAATGTCAGGGTTCCACCGTCAGATTCAGCGTCTTTGCAGCTCAGGATCAACGGTATTGCATTAGCAGTCGGTTCCCGTCAGCAGTCGGTCCTCTTCTCGTCCTTCTCTTCTTATCTTCTCCTCTCTCCGCTTCCCAAGACCCCATCCCGCTGGCTAGCCCCTTTCGCGGCTCGCACATCAAAGCGCCTTTGGATAAGGTGCCTCGAGTACCGCTCCTCCGTTTGAGGTTCGGACGCGGTTCCGCTACCATCAAGCCAGCCTTGGGCCGCCTTCCCTTCCTCTCAGCAGGTCTGGTCGGGTCACGGCGTCCGCCGCAATATCTTCCTTCGCGCCCAGTCGCTCCCCGGAATTGAACTGCCCTTCTCGCAATTTCTTTCCTCGATCGAGCGGTCGTCGGATGATTCGTCGACCTCCTCCTCCTCCTCTTGAACCCGTGCCCTGCTCCTCCCCCCCCCCCC
>SZWC01003763.1:40115-50511 GCA_023375785.1 Penium margaritaceum
ATGCCAACTTTGTCAAGGCATTGTGCACAATAGCCACACCGAGCCACCAGCATTATACGTTGTTTGCACCTGCAAGATCATGCCTAGTACATCTACACTGTGATTGGACACTCTGACCGTGGCTGACTCGTGTTTCGATGCGTGGAAGTTAAGGTCGCTTGGTAAACTTTATGGTCATCGTCAGGGACACATGCCAACTTTGTCAAGGCATTGCGCACAATAGCCACACCGAGCCACCAGTATTCTACCTTGTCTGAACCTGCAAGATCATGCCTAGTACATCTGCACTGTGACTGGACACTCTGACCGTGGCTGACTCGTGTTATGATTCATAGGAGTTAATGTCACTTTGTCAACTTTGTGGTCATGGTCAGTGGCACATGCCAACTTTGTCAAGGCATCGCGCACAATAGCCGCACCGAGCCACCAGTATTGTACCTTGCTTATACCTGCAAGTTTATGCACAGCACACGTGCAGTGTGATTGTGCACTCTGACCTTGGCTGACGCGTGTTATGATCAATAGATGTAAAAGTCACTTGGTTCACTTTGTGGTCATGGTCAGTGGCACATGCCAACTTTGTCAAGGCATTGCCCACAATAGCCACAGAAAGCCACCGGGCTTTTACCTTGCTTATACCTGCAAGGTCATGCATAGCACACGTGCACTGTGATTGGGCATTCTGAACGTGGCTGACTCATGTGTTGATTCATAAAGGTTAAAGTCACATCCTAGACTTTGTGGTCATGGTCAGCGGCACATGCCAACTTGGTCAAGGCAATGTGCACAATAGCCATACCGAGCCACCAGTATTCTAACTTGTTTGTACTTGCAAGGTCATTCCTAGTACACGTGACCTGTGATTGGACACTCTGACCGTGGCTGACACGTGTTACGATGCGTAGAAGTTAAAGTCACTTGGATAAACTTGTGGTCATGGTCAGTGGCACATGCCAACTTCGTCAAGGCATTGTGCAAAACGGCCACAACAAGCCACCGGTTTTCTACCTTGTTTATACCTGCAATGTCATGCATAATACATGTGAACTGTGATTGGGCACTCTGACCGTGGCTGACTCGTGTTGCGATGCATAGAAGTTAAAGTCACTTAAATGAATTCGTGGTCATGGTCAGTGGCACAGGCCAACTTTGTCAGGGCATTACGCACAATAGCCATGCCAAGCCACCAGGTTTTTACCTTGTTCATACCAGCAAGGTCCTGCAGTGCACACGTGCACTGTGATTGGGCACTCTGACTGTGCCTGGCTCATGTGATGATTCATAGAGTACAGGTCACTTGGTTAACTTTGTGGTCATGGTTAGTTGCACAGTTCAACCTTGTCAAGGCATTGCCCACAATAGCCACACCAAGCCACTTGGTTTTACCTTGTTTATACTTGCAAGGTCATGCAAATTAGATGTGCACTGTGATTGGGCACTCTAACCATGGCTGACTCGTGTTACCATGCGTCGAAGTTCAAGTCACTTGGTACACTTTCTGGTCATGGTCAGTAGCACATGCCAACTTTGTTAAGGCATTGCGCACAATAGCCACACCAAGCCACTGATTTTTACCTTGTTTATACCTGCAAGGTCATGCATAGTACACGTGCACTGTGATTGGGCACTCTGATCGTGGCAGACTCATGTGATGATTCATAGAAGTTAAAGTGACTTGGTAAAACTTGTGGTCATGGTCAGTGGCACATGCCAACTTTGTCAAGGCATTGCGCACAATAGCCGCACTGAGCCACCAGCGTTTTACCTTGTTTATACCTGCACGTTTATGCCTAGCACACATGCACTGTGATTGGAAACTCTGAATGTGGCTGACTCATGTGATATTTCATAGAAGGTAAAGTCACTTGGTTAACTTTGTGGTCATGGTTAGTTGCACAGGCCAACTTTGTCAAAGCATTGCACACAATAGCCAGACCGAGCCACCAGTATTCTTACTTGTTTATACCTGCAAGGTCATGCATAGTACACGTGCACTGTGATTGGACACTCTGACCGTGGCTGACTCGTGTTACAGTTCGTAGAAGTTAAATTCACTTGGATAAATTTGTGGTCATGGTCAGTGGCACATGCCAACTTTGTCAAGGCATTGCGCACAATAGCCACACCAAGACACCGTTTTTTACCTTGTTTATACCTGCAAGGTTATGCATAGTACATGTGCACTGTGATTGGACACTCTGACCAAGGTCAAGCTTATTAGATGTGCAGTATGATTGGGCACTCTGACCGTGGCTGACTCGTGTTATGATTCGTAGAAGTCAAATCTACTTGTTTAACTGTGTGGTTATGGTCAGTGGCACATGCCAAATTTGTCAAGGCATTACGCAGGATAGCTGTGCCAAGCCACCGGTTTTTTACCTTGTTCGTACCTGCAAGGTCATGCATAGTACATGTGCACTGTGATTGGGCACTCTGACCGTGGCCGACTCCTGTTATGATTCATAGAAGGTAATGTAACTTGGTTCACGTTGTGGTCATGGTCAGTGGCACATGCCAACTTGTTCAAGGCATTGCGCATAATAGCCACACCGAGCCACCAGTATTCTACCCTTTTTGCACCTGCAAGATCATGCCTAGTACATCTGCACTGTGATTGGACACTCTGACCTAGTACTTATGTTATGATCAATATCAGTAAAAGTCACTTGGTAAACTTTGTGGTCATGTTCAATGGCACATGCCAACTTTGTCAAGGCATTGCGCACAATAGCCACACTGAGCCACCACTAGTTTACCTTGATTATACCTGCAAGGTCATGCCTAGTACATCTGCTCTGTGATTGGGCACTCGACCATGGCTGATGCGCGTTACAATTCCTAGAAGTTAAAGTCACTTGGATACGTTTGTGGTCATGGTCAGTGGCACATGCCAACTTTGTCAAGGCATTGCGCACAATAGGCACACCAAGCCACCAGTTGTTTACTTTGTTTATACCTGCAAGGTCATGCATGGTACATGTGCGCTGTAATTGGGCACTCTGACCGTGGCTGACTTTTGTTACAATTCGTAGACGTTAATGACACGTGGATACATTTGTGGTCATGGTCAGTGGCACAGGCCAACTTTGTCAAAGCATTGCCCACAATAGCCACACCAAGACACTGGGTTTTTACATTGATTTAACCTTCAAAGTCATGCATAGTACACGTGCACTGTAATTGGGCACTCTGACCATGGCTGACTCGTGTTACAATGCGTTGAAGTTAATGCCACTTGGTAAACTTTGTGTTCATCGTCAGTTGCACAGGCCAACTTTGTCAAGGCGTTGTGCACAATAGCCACACCAGGCCACCAGTATTCTACCTTGTTCATACATGCAAGGTCATGCATTGTACATCTGCACTGTGATTGGGCACTCTGACCATGGCTGACTCATGTTACAATTCGTAGAAGTTAAAGTCACTTAAATTGATTTGTGGCCATGGTCAGTGGCACATGCCAACTTTGTCAATGCATTACGCACAATAGCCGCACTGAGCCACCAGCGTTTTACCTTGTTTATACCCGGGGTTTATGCCTAGCACACGTGCACTGTGATTGGGTACTCTGACTGTGGCTGACTAATGTGATGATTCATAGAGTTAAAGTCACTTGGTTCACTTTGTGATCATGGTTTGTTGCACAGGCCAACTTTGTCAAGGCATTGCCCACAATAGCGACACCAAGCCACCGGATTTTTACCTTGTTTATACCTGCAAGGTCAAGCATATTAGTTGTGCACTATGATTGGGCACTCTGACCGTGGCTGACTCGTGTTATGATTTGTAGATGTTATAACTTTGTGGTCAGGGTCAGTGGGACATGCCAGCTTTTTCAAGGCATTGTGCACAATAGCCACACTGTGCCACTGGTGTTTTATCATGTTTATACCTGCAAGTTTATGCCTAGCACACGTGCATTGTGATTTGGCACTCTGACTGTGGCTGACTCATGTGATGATTCATAGAGTTAAAATCACTTGGTTAACTTTGTGGTCATGGTCAGTTACATATGCAAACTTTGTCAAGGCATTGCGCAAAATAGCCGAGCCATGCCACCGGTTTTTTACCTTGTTCATACCTGCAAGATCATGCATACTACATGTGCACTGTGATTGGGCACTCTGACCGTGCCTGACTCGTGTTACGATGCGTAGAAGTTAAAGCCACTTGGTAAACTTTGTGGTCATGGTCAGTGGCACATGCCAACTTTGTCAGGGCATTGCGCACAATAGCCACAGCAAGCCACCGGTATTCTACCTTGTTTATACCTGCAAGGCCATGCCTATGACACGAGCACCGTGATTGGGCACTCTGACCCTGGCTGACTCGTGGTACAATTCGTAGAAGTTAAAGTCACATGGATAAGTCTGTGGTCATGGTCAGTGGCACGTGCCAACTTTGTCAAGGCATTCCGCACAATAGCCGCACTGTGCCACCGGTGTTTTACCTTGTTTATGCCTGAAAGTTTATGCATAGCACACGTACACTGTGATTGGACACTCTGACCATGGCTGACTCGTGTTACAATTTGTAGAAGTTAAAGTCACTTGGATACGTTTGTGGTCATGGTCAGTGACATAGGCCAACTTTGTCAATGCATTGCCCACAATAGCCACACCAAGCCACCGGGCTTTTACCTTGCTTATACCTGCAAGGTCATGCATAGCACACGTGCACTGTGATTGGGCATTCTGAACGTGGCTGACTCATGCGTTGATTCATAAAGGTTAAAGTCACATCCTAGACTTTGTGGTCATGGTCAGCGGCACATGCCAACTTGGTCAAGGCAATGTGCACAATAGCCACACCAAGCCACCAGTATTCTAACTTGTTTATACTTGCAAGGTCATTCCTAGTATACGTGCACTGTGATTGGACACTCTGACCGTGGCTGACACGTGTTACGATGCGTAGAAGTTAAAGTCACTTGGATAAATTTGTGGTCATGGTCAGTGGCACATGCCAACTTCGTCTAGGCGTTGTGCAAAACGGCCACAACAAGCCACCAGTTTTTTACCTTGTTTATACCTGCAATGTCATGCATAATACATGTGAACTGTGATTGGGCACTCTGACCGTGGCTGACTCGTGTTGCGATGCATAGAAGTTAAAGTCACTCAAATGAATTTGTGGTCATGGTCAGTGGCACAGGCCAACTTTGTCAGGGCATTACGCACAATAGCCATGCCAAGCCACCAGGTTTTTACCTTGTTCATACCAGCAAGGTCCTGCAGTGCACACGTGCACTGTGATTTGGGCACTCTGGCTGTGCCTGACTCATGTGATGATTCATAGAGTACAAGTCACTTGGTTAACTTTGTGGTCATGGTTAGTTGCACAGTTCAACCTTGTCAAGGCATTGCCCACAATAGCCACACCAAGCCACTGGGTTTTACCTTGTTTATACTTGCAAGGTCATGCAAATTAGATGTGCACTGTGATTGGGCACTCTAACCGTGGCTGACTCGTGTTACCATGCGTCGAAGTTAAAGTCACTTGGTACGCTTTGTGGTCATGGTCAGTGGCACATGCCAACTTTGTTAAGCCATTGCGCACAATAGCTACACCAAGCCACCGATTTTTACCTCGTTTATACCAGCAAGATAATGCATAGTACACGTGCACTGTAATTGGGCACTCTGATCGTGGCAGACTCATGTGATGATTCGTAGAAGTTAATGTCACTTGGTGCACTTTGTGGTCATGGTCAGTAGCACATGCCAACTTTGTCAAGGCATTGTGCACAATAGCCACACCGAGCCACCAGAACTGTAGCTTGGTTATACCTGCAAGGTCATGCATAGTACATGTGCATTGTGAGTAGGCACGCTGACCGTGGCTGACTCGTGTTACAACTCGTAGGAGATAAAACTACTTGGTCAACCTTTTAGTCTTGGTCAGTTGCACATGCCAACTTTTTCAAGGCATTGCGCACAATAGCCACACCAAGACACCGGTATTTTACCATGTTTATACCTGCAAGGTCATGCATATTACATGTGCACTGTAATTGGGCACTCTGACCGTGGCTCACACGTGTTACGATGCGTAGAAGTTAAAGTCACTTGGTGCACTTTGTGGTCATGGTCAGTAGCACATGCCAACTTTGTCAAGACATTGCGCACAATAGCCACACCAAGCCACCGATGTTTAACCTTGTTTATACCTGTAAGTTCATGCATATTACACGTGCATTTTGATTGGGCACTCTGATTGAAGGTGACTCATGTGATGATTCATAGAAGTCAAAGAAACTTGGTAAATTATGTGGTTTTCATCGTCAGTGGCACATGCCAACTTGGTGAAGGCATTGTGCACAATAGCCATACCGAGCCACCACTATTCTTCCTTGTTTATACCTGCAAGGTCACGCATAGTACATGTGCACTGTGATTGGGCACTCTGACCGCGGCTGACTCGTGTTAGAATTCGTAGAAGTTAAAACTACTTGGTTAACTATGTGGTCATGGTCAATTGCACATGCCAACTTTGTCAAGGCACTGCGCACAATAGCCACGCCAAGACACCGGTTTGCTACCTTGTTTCTACCTGCAAGGTCATGCATAGAAAATGTGCACTGTGATTGGGCAATCTGACAGTGGCTGACGCGTGTTACAATGCGTAGAAGTTAAAGTCACTTGGTACACTTTCTGGTCATGGTCAGTAGCACATGCCAACTGTTTCAAGACATTGCGCACAATAGCCACACCAAGCCACCAAATTTGTACCTTGTTTATACCTGTAAGGTCATGCATAGTACACATGCACTGTGATTGGGCACTCTGACTGTGGCTGACTCATGTGATGATTCATAGAAGTTGGCACATGCCAACTTTGTCAAGGCATTGTGCACAATAGCCGCATCGAGCAACCGGGTTCTTACCTTGCTTATACCTGCAAGGTCGTGTAGAATACACGTGCACTGTTATTGGGAACTCCGACTGTGGCTGCCTTGTGTTACGATACGTAGAAGTTAAAGTCACTTGGTTAACTTTGTGGTCATGGTCAGTTGCACATGCCAACTTTGTCAAGGCATTGCGTACAATATCCACACCAAGCCACCGCATTTTTACCTTGTTTATACATGCAAGGTCATGCATAGTACATGTGCCCTGTAATTGGGTACTCTGATCGTGGCTGACTCGTGTTACAGTTCGTAGAAGTTAAAGTCACGTGGATACTTTTGTGGTCATCGTCAGTGGCACATGCCAACTTTGTCAAGGCATCGTACACAATAGCCACACTGAGCCACCAGTATTTTACCTTGTTCATACCAGCAAGGTCATGCATTTTACATGTGCACTGTGATTGGGCACTCTGACCGTGGCAGACTCGTATTATGATGCCTAGAAGTTAAAGTCACTTGGTTAACATTGTGGTCATGGTCAGTGGCACATGCCAACTTTGTCAAGGTATTGTGCACAATAGCCGCACTGAGGCACCAATGTTTTACCTTGCTTATACTTGCAAGTTTATGCCTAGCACACGTGCACTGTTATTTGGCACTCTGACGGTGGCTGACTCATGTGATGACTCATAGAAGTTATAGTCACTTGGTTAACGTTGTGGTTATGGTCCGTGGCACACGCCAACTTTGTCAAGGCATTACGCACAGTAGCCACACTGAGCCACCAGTATTCTACCTTGTTTGCACCTGCAAGATCATGCCTAGTACATCTGCACTGTGATTGGAAACTCTGACCGTGGCTGACTCATGTGATGATTCATAGAAGTTAAGGTCACTTCGTGAACTTTGTGGTCATGGTCAGTTGCACTTGCCAACTTTTTCAAGACATTGCGCACAGTAGCTGCACTGAGCCACCAGTATTTTACCTTACTTATACCCGCAAGGTTTCTGCATTATACAAGTGCACTGTGATTGGACACTCTGACCGTGGCTGGCTCGTGTTCTGATTTGTAGAAGTTAAAGTCACTTGGTAAACCTTGTGGTCATGGTCAGTGGCACATGCCAACTTTGTCAAGTCATTGCACACAATAGCCACGCCAAGCCACCGGGGTTTTACCTTGTTTATACCAGCAAGGTCATGCATAGTACATGTGCCTTGTGCTTGGGCACTCTGACCGTGGCTGACTCGTGTTACAATTCTTAGAAGTTAAAGTCACGTGGATACGTTTGTGGTCAAGGTCAGTGGCACATGCCAACTTTGTCAATGCATCGCGGACAATAGCCGTACTGAGCCAGTGTTTTCCCTAGTCTATACCTGCAAGTTTATGCCTAGCACACGTGCACTGTAATTGGGAACTCTGACCGTGGAAGACTCGTGTCATGATTCATAGACGTTTAAGATACTTGGATAAACTTGTGATCATGGTCAGTAGCACATGCCACCTTTGCTAAGGCATTGCGCATAATAGCCACGCCAAGCCACTGGTTTTTTACCTTGTTCACACCAGCAAGGTCATGCATACTACATGTGCACTGTGATTGGGCACTCTGACCATGGCTGACTCGTGTTACGATGCGTAGACGTTAAAGTCACTTGGTAAACTTTGTGGTCATGGTCAGCGGCACAGGCCAACGTTTTCAGGGAATTGTTCACAATAGCCGCACGGAGCCACCAGTGTTGTATCTTGTGTATACCTGCAAGTTTATGCCTAGCGCATGTGCACTGTGACCAGGCACTCTGATTGTGGCTGACTCATGTGATGATTCATAGAAGTTAAAGTCACTTGGTTCACTTGGTTGTTGTCAACAAGTCACCAATTGTTGGCCACGGACGCGGAATGGTCGCAGGGCTTCCTTAGGATGATAAGGCATTGCTTCAGCGCAAAAAGACTCCGGGCGACGTTGCTGATGTCAGCTATCTCCAAGGTGGAGAGGTACAAAGTGACGGCAGAGGCGACGGAAGAGTGAAGGTACGAGAGGCGAGGTAGTGATGGAGGCAGAGCGATGACGAGGTCACGGGGCACCAGGTCACGTTGCCTGATGCTCTGATACCATGTCAGAAGAATGCAATGCGCGAGGATGGCAAGAGCGGAAGCAGGTAGAAGCACTGGGGCATGCTGAAGTGAGTGAGCAGAATGACGGAAGCAGAAAGGCGAAGCTGGTTCCAAGGAGTAAGTCACAGGACCTTGAGAGAAGCGCGGCACACAAGATCCAAGGTAGACAGAGGGCAAGGAGAGAGCACGGGAGCAAAACGAGTGAAGCGCTATATGTGAGCGAAAGGTCACGAGTGACGAAGCGAAGCAAGAGATGGTAGGCGATGTGAGCATAGGCAGGAGGCAAGCAGAGCGAAGACACGGCGGCGAAGCCGAAGAACCGAAAGGGAACAATATGTGTAGAACTGTTCTGGTTTAGCTAGGAGTGAATGAACATCATCCTTATAACGGACAAGACAAGACAAAAGGGAAAGCAACGGCTTTCTGTGTACTGGCCGCACGTGCTGGCGGTCGGGCCGCTTATTAGGGGATTACTCGGTATCGTGCCGTTGGCCGGTTCTCACTGTCAACGTTTCGTGTCTGATGGGACCGAGGTGGTTCATGCAGAGGCTTGAACCGTTATTCAGAGTGCTCGGTATATCGGAGAGCAGAAGAGCCACAAACTCCTGGAGATGAACCCGTTAGATGTACTGCCTTGAGAGAGACATCATTCTGACACCCTCCTTGAATCTGTCAAGGCAGAAAGTCTCTCCAGTTTCCCAGTAAAAAGCACTAGACCGACCCTCCACAGTGGGTGATAAGGCCGTGCCACATGAGGGGTAAGTTGCGACTGTCATGCTTGGCCAGGAGAAAGTGTAGTGGAGGGTCAACAAGTGTGTGAAGCCCGCGTCTGTGTTCTGCGTTGAACAGCGCAAGCTGAGCTTGAAAGTCATCGGGGCTGTCGTGGTCGTTGGGACTGCACCAGAGTGGTCTCTCCAGAAGAGATCTCACAATGGGAAAGTGGAAGAGGTAATAGGGTTTCAAGTTTTCATAGGAGATCTGCTGCCATTTGTCGATGTTGGTCACTGTGACGTCACCCTAGTCGTCCTCTGGAAGGAAGAGGAGCTTGGGGATGTCTGGCAGAGTGGGGAAAATGTCCACATAACAGATCCAGAGATAGTAGGAGTGTTTCATCCATGCATACTGCAGCAGGGAGTACCATCGCTGAGCTGCAATGTTAGTTGGCTGTTTGATGCGGAGGTAGATGCTACCAAGGAACTTTCTGAGTATATTCCAGATTGCAGTGAAGGTGGCGTCGTTATCCCTGGGCTGACTCCGGTTGCTGTGGAGGTGGTCATATTTGCCAAGCAGCATTCTGGCCACCTCGTACCCATTGATATAGATGCCTTGTACACTGGAAATGACGCTCTCCGACCAACAAAGGATGTTGCTGGCCTTGGGGCCAAGAACAAGAAGTTCAGTCCACGCAGTGGTCAGCCTGTCCATGATAAGC